>APFE030193262.1:72085-162682 GCA_000404065.3 Pinus taeda
CCTCAAGCAAAGCAAAATCACCCAACACTGTGAATGTACACAAGAATACTGACAGCACTTCTCTATAGATTACAAAATTCCAGCCTTTGGATCTCTGTGAGGAGGGATCCATATATAGATGATTACAAAGAGGTGAGTCATCTTTTGGGATCTTGATTAGTGTCTTATCTCTGATAGTTCCTACTTCCACTTGGAGAATGAAGATCTCTTACTCATCCCTGGTCGAAAATGGAGTGGCAAGTGTCAGAGGGGAAGCTTCCGGAAGATTCCATGATCTTCCACCTCACATTTTGGTCCCTGCCATTTGTCCATTTCCAACTATCGCACTCTACAAAAGAGAAAAACAGTATGCATCGCACCCTTTACATTGGGAAGGTGATATGCATCGCACCTCCTGCATGGAGCTTTCAGTATGGTCTAGTTTTGACCATTTATGAGCAATTTTCAGTGGAGAACTTCTGGGAGATGATGTAATCAGTTGACCTTGTTCCTTTAGGCAGTGAAGCAACCCTTTTAGGGACTTAAGAGCCCTCAGTTTATGGACATTTTTTATTGGGGTTGAAGTGCCCAAAAATGTCTATAATATGGGGGAAGGGATAGCATGAGGCCTTTGCAAAGTTGAAGAACAAAATTAGTCAAGCACCAGTATTTTCATTAACAAACATGCCACATCCCTTCAAAGTGGAGATGGATGTTGGTGAGTATGCTATGGGAGAAGTATTGACACAAGGGAGAATGACTAGATGCTACCATTTTGAAGTGTTTCATGGGTGGTTCTCAACTACCCTACCTATGACAAGGAGTTATGTACTTTGGTACATTAAGCTATCAAAATGTAGAAATACCATCTGATGGAAAATAATTCATCCGTGCAAATCACCAACCACTATAGTACTTGCAAGCCCATAGTAAGTTACAATAGATCATATGCTACAAGTGGACGAGATTATTATAAAAATTCCCCTTACTGATTAGGTATAATAAGGAAAACATAAACAAGTTGGCCAACATGCCTATAGGGCCACCCGTATAAAAATGCATAGCTTTGAGAAATTCAATGAAAATGGAGCCTTTCACCCCCAATTCATATAGCGAGGAATACATAGAGGATGAGTACGTCAATGAAGTCTTTTAGTAGTCGAAAATCCAAATTCAAGTAGAAAAAGGATATGGAAAATTTTACTATTATCTCTAGAATGGGTTACTCTAAAAGTTGGAAAAGATATGTATTCCCAAAAGTTAACGATTACAATTAATTATAGGTGCTCACACCTCAAAGTTTGTAAGGAATTTTGGTGGAGGGAAGATAATGGCCAACTTATAGAGGCATGCATACTAGCCCAAAATGTAAGAACATGTAGCTAGGTTCCTAGGAAGATGTATTCCTTGTTGTATCAACAAGTTCGATAATAAGAAATAATTTTTATGCTATCCCTTACCTATTCCAACTCATCCTTGGGAAATATTTTTTGTCAAATTTGTCACGGGTTTACCAAGAACCAAAAGGGTCATGACTACATGTTCATGGTATTTGACATGTTTAGTAAGATTTGTGTTTGGTCAATTTAGTGTGTCCTAAATTTTTACATTAATTTTCAATCCAAGATTCGTAAGCTGACGAAGTGTGGCGCACTATATGTGCAAGATAACCTATTTCTTACTTTTGTCGATTTTGGTTTTTATGTTGTTTTGGGTGTTTTTATCTTTCTTTATGGAATTCCTATTCCTAAATTTCTAGAAGGCAAGTATGGTTATAAGTTTTAAGCCAATTATGTCCTTTATAAGGGTTCCCAAAACTTAACACTTCAAAAGGTCTAATAACATACTAGCAAAAAATAACACTTGAATCAAGAATGAAAAGATGCTGCTAATTAAAACGAGTAATGAACTATTGATTATGAAACTATCATCTCTGCTGCTATCTAAATACAGAAAATTGATTTAAGCTACTGCACTCAAGGAAATCAAAGATTGCAAAGAAAATAAAACTAAAATCAAAGTACATCATCCATATTTCAATCCCTCGCCAGTTAGTCTCACTATGGCTTTCGGAGGTAACTGTAAATGAAATGAGCAATCCAATTATCTAATTGCAGAAAAGTAAACTAAAATCAAATCACAACATCCATATTTCAATCCCTCGCCAGTTAGTCTTGCTATGGCTTTCGGAGGTAACTGTAAATGGAATGAGCAATCCAATTATCTAATTGCATAAAAGTAAACTAAAATCAAATCACAGCATTCATATTTCAATCCCTCGCCAATTAGTCTCGCTATGGCTTTCGGAGGTAACTATCAATGAAATGAGCAAGTTGATTTCTAACTAACTTAACAAAGAAAATGAACAAAACTGAACTCAACAAAACAGAACTGGAATTAAAAGAAACTAGGAAAAGCAGAATCAGCAGAGGATAAATTCCATATCACTAGTTATTAGGGAAATTATATACAACTGCCCGGGCTGCCTACTCTATCCTGAAACATGAACACACTGATCAGAGTTAAACAAAGCTTGTAAAATCATGAACAACAGTGAGATGTTAGAAATATATACACAAATGAATGACTATAAAAACATATGCAGTGAGAATAAAGAAATGATGCATAAAAACTATACAGCAACAGTGGAAATGAAACCTCGGTGTGCAGGGGCCCTCTGCACAACCTCGGCTAACAAGCTATCAATTCCAAATCACGTTCACGCTAACATGTATAATAGAGTCTTCTTATATATATCTATCTATCTATCTATATATATAGATATAGATATATATTATATATATATATATTATTATATTATATATATATATATTAATATATATATATATATATATATATTATAATATATATATATATATATATATATATTTATATATATAGTTATATAGATATATATATCTATATCAAAACATAGTTACAACGCTAAACCAATGTCACAGCACAACGAGTTTTTAACAACAAAGATTAAATTCAAAAGGCTAACTATTATGCATATCAAAACGCGTTATTTATAACAAAGGTTACATAACTGTTTTTCCTGGAAAACTACGTGAACAGAGGACACGTGAAGAACAACGTCCACAGATTTAGCAGCATGGTCGGTGAGATTACACAATGTTATTGAAAGCGGCTATTGGATCCACATCGTGGTTAGCCTACAGATTTTAGCGTGCCTCCGAATATCTAGAAATGGTCACGGAGGTCTTCACGTGCTTGAAAACGGAGTCCTGTTGACATGGGACTCTCCTGTTTGACCACCGCTTGACCACCGTTGACCACGGCCTTCTTTGACGAATCCAGCTGGACCAATGGGACCTGACCCATACCCAGGGCATTTCCAACTTGCCCATGTGGCTTGATTTGCCTCGTGACACCTGCAACCTGTAGTTTAACAAAAATCGTTGCGGAAAGTTGAACCAGCTGCGGAAAGTGACAAGATTCTGCAACTCATAAGAAAAAATCTAGTTCAAACAGCAACACAAAGACATAGTCAAGAAACCACTTTAAATGCTCTTTTATGACTAATATGCAATGATATTGACAGCTTAGGAGGTTCAGGTAAATGGAAATAAGCTAGAAAAAGGTGTAGGAAAGATGCAAGTTCAGGGCTCAACAATTTGTATTTGGGATCTTTACTTCAGTGATGTTAAACAAAATTCCTTAAAGAGCATGAAAATAGAATAGGGATTACATCCATGAAGAAGAAACACAAAATGAAGACAATATAGATAGTGCACCAAGATTTTTTAATGGATTTCACTTAGAATGTGTGAGCTATGTCTTCACACCAATATTCAAAGTGGAGAGGCCTTTATATTGTCTCAGCTAAAATTATGCCACTTAGATCCTAATTTTGAGTGCATTAGTGGATTCATTGCGAAATTTCCTGAAAAATGAGTATAAATTTCACCAAGTTCACTAAATTTTACCTCTGGGTCCCTTAGAGAATCTTCAATATGCCATAATAGTCATAATATTCCAGGAATATTTTTAAAGAATATTCCTTGGAATATACCTAGAAATCTATCTCAAAAAGCTTGCCCACCCAACATGGTTCCATTGCATAGATTTCCGCTTGGCCCTCTCCATGGTTTGGCCTTCATTCATCCATCATCACCCAACTTAATACATTATGAGGCTTTTAATTATTTTATGTAGGTGTACCTCCAACAAATTTGTTAGCGGTCTTGGTTAACGGGAATATGTTAAGTCATTGTTGTTAGGGAAGGTCCTGGGGTCAAACCCATGGGCCTCCTCTTTTGGGTTATAATACAATCCAAGTTGCATTTGGTTGATAACCATATTTCATATCTATTAAGGTTCCTTAATTGGTTCTAAAAACATGGTTATATATGTAGCATGTAATCCATCCAATCCTCTGACCATTTCCTCTACATGTTCTAGCTTGTTATGTGTTAGATGTTTGGTTGGGTCTTTGTTGGCTCCCAACTGGGTGCCATGTGGCACCATCTAATTGAGCCACATGGTGCCTATGCATTGGCCCATGTTTGTGCCCCATCACCCATGTCCTGCCAACTTTCCTTGACATGTCACATATTCCACGTGTCAACCATGCTACCATGTCAACCTTTGTGGGTCCCATCATTTGCTAACTGAGATGCCACATGGAAACTTATGGAAGATACATGTGGCACCATATGTGAAATCCCTAGGTTAAAATCTCACATAATAAAAGTTCAATAAAGTAAAAATATGACCAAGGCCATGGAACACATATTGCAAGTTGAATGTTAGGCAAAGTATCACAGTGGGCATCACTTGTTGTTTATTATGGATACGGGAAATTGGAAAAGGAAATGGAAAAGGCTTTGAAAAGGAAATAAGGCATTATTGACATTTATTTATGAAAATAATGGAAAATAGGAGAAAAGGGAGGTGAAAGGTCACAGGTTGAATGTGAAGAGGAAATTGAAGGAAACTAGAGGGAAAATGAAGAAATTAGAGACATCAATAATAAAAGGACATCAGAGTATCAGTTTGGGGGCTTTTGTCAGTTCAATTTTGAAATTAATTTTAGAGATAAAGAAAAACAAGAAAGCAAAGGAAGGATAAGGAAGGACAAGGAAAGAAAAGGAAAGCAAGTATCAAGAAAGGAAAGCTTGGATCAAACAACTTTAGTGGGAATTCTTGCAGGTAACATACTGCATGTACAATTTCCTAGTTGATTTCAGTATGCATGGTATATGCATGTGTATATTTGATTTATTTATTTTTTTTGGCATGGGTTTTGTTGGGATTGGATGGTGTTTTTATCCTTACCTTTCCATTTTCAGATATCCATGGTGTGATGGGATTCATTCTTGGTTGAGCTTTGGATTGTTGGAAGGTTTTTTATTTGGGTGAGGTGGTCTCAAGAAAATCCCAAGGGTTGGGGGAGGAGATGTTTTTCTCGAGAAACCCTCAATAGGCGGGTGGAGGTAGAAAAATTCCTCAAGGGATGGTGAAGGAATTCTAAGGCATCGAAGATCAGTTATTTTTTGTGATATCAGGACCTGTTTAGGTAATATCATGGTAGTTTGAGGGTGGAGGTGGTTTAACCTCTAGATTCCCTTGGTTTTTTATGTATTGGTTTATCCCATGAGATCCTACATTCATGCTTGGAATATGGCATGGGGGTGATTGGTTGAAAGAAATATTTGGCTCAGCCCAACGTATGGTCAGGTGGTATGTGGAAGTCCAGGACTTGGTTGGATTTTGCCTATGTCAATAAGAGCTAATTTCTTCTTGTATTTTATGAGTAGATGTACTTGTTATTATGTGGCTTTAATCGTTGTTATATTATTGTTATTTAACTAGTTATATGCTAGCTATAAGCATGGTTTTATGACAGATCCAAGTTATGGTTCTTATCATGTTTGGTTTACAAATGAAGGGTTATTGACTACATGTCCTAATAGATGTTATTGCAACTAATGTGAGAGGCAATTAGTCCTTCTTGGTAAACCTCAAATAAGTTTCAAATCTCTATATTTAGATATTATTTCATGACTTGTAGGTTTCATGTTCATCATGTGTTTGAAGAAATTATTTCATGGGTAGTATGGCCTAGGGTGAGTCTCAGATCAAGTATTGAGTTAAAATATTTGTCATTATGATATTTATCTTTTCCAAGTATTTCATTGAGTTCTCAATAGAGATCTATATATTAGCCCTAACAAAGTGGCTTGAATTTCATGGTCGTTGGCACAGACCTACTTGAAAAAAACTACAGTCACTGGGAAGTAAGCTTGTTGGAGCGACTCGAGGGTTACAGTCTCATGGAGGCCTTTTAATGGGAGCGACTAGGGGTCTAACTCATTGGAAAAGAAAGGTATCTTAGGGGTTGGGCACATGGAATGGTTGGTTAGTTCCTAGGGGTCCTGTGGCACCCTAGGGAAGTTAGTAAGGTCTTGTTTTGTTGACCCCATATCCTGAAGGTCATCTAGGAGGTTGAGTCATGTCATAGTAGTGCTCATCTCATGTTTACCTCATTCAAGCTAGTGAAAGTAGGTAGATATGAGGCATGTTACAGAGTGGTATCAGAGCATGGTTCAAACACTTGGACATGATGGGATAAATGTATGTGGTTACACATGCATTTTCATGGTTATGGTTGTCATGCATGAGTTCATGGTATGCAGTTGGTATTTCCATGCATGAATTTGATATATTTATATGATTATGATTAAACATATATCATGGTAATGTGGACTAATATTGCAGATGAGATAAGCCTCCCCTAAACATCATTAAGGTATGATTTTAGTTATGGTATCTATTTGGTTTATCGGACATCGTACACTTACAGGAAGAAGAGAATCAAATATGACAAGAAAAATTGTGGACTATAGTACACATCACTCTCCCTACAGATCAGTTGTGTTGAAAGTGTAGCAAAAAAATATTAGTTTGACTTTGCCTTGGTCAAACTAGAGAAATTTTGACTTTCCATTTCAGCTAAAATCCTGGAGGTAGTTAACTTAGGTGAGATGGAACTTACCACTCAGTTAAATTAGTTACTTCAAGTTGGGGAAGCTTAAGTTCAGTTCAGTCTGATTGATTGCTAATTTGTAGTAATTTATTTCAGTTAAATTGAGTTATGGTCAGTTAAACTAGTTTTAACTATTAGAGGAATTAGTCGAAGCTCAAGTTGTGGAAGTGTAACTTAAACAACACTTTGTGATAAACCAATTAATTAATCAATCAACCCAAAATAACGTATGCATGTAGATAATTTTCATTACCCATTTTAGATGAAGATTCCAAGGCAATGTACTATCAGTTGTAGATTATTTCAAAGTGTAAAGGTGGTGCATGCAGTGAAAGAATGAGATTAAAGGAATTGTGTAATTCCAATTGAGTAATTTCCTAATTCATAGGGGGATAATTCCTCAAGGAAAAATGAAAGGAAATATGATCTTGGAGGGCTTAAAAATTGGTTAAGTGTTGGCAAGAGTTAGTCAGTCAGGCAGAGGAATAAACTATACACTTGTAGGTTGTGCTCAGGCTTGAGAAGCATATGTATTTCATATTTATTCTTTGATTAATGCAATACATATAGGAAATATTTTTGAGCATTTTATATCACCTAGATAAATCTTTGTGTATGTTCTCTGTCATGAATTAAATTCTTGTTGTAGTGGCTACAACATCCTCCAAAATTTTGGCCTACATCCAATTTCGGAACCTTCCTTGGTTTTTCCTTGATGATTGCAAACACTCCAGCTCATCCCATGAGCTCATATTGAGTCTTTACACCCTCTTTGCTTGACCATTCACCGGTCGTATTTTAGCATGTTGGTTGCAACGTTATGCTTGCAGTCTTTTTCTGGATATGTTTAAGGTATGTCTTTATGTGTACAATTTGTGTTCATTATGTAAACATCAGTCGCACTCACACACAAAGTTGTATGTAATGTCACACAAGTGCTGTCACATTCATTCAATGATCTATCTCAAGTGTCACACTTGCCTATCACCCCCTTTAGTCAATCACATTGAGCATGTTGTCTTGTTGGTTTGAGGTGTCTTGTCTTCGAATCATGTTGAGTGTGTGTTTGCAAGGTCATATATACATGAGTTCACTCGCTCACACACATAAGAATTTTGCTGAAGATCTGTCGATCACACCACTATCCATCAGTCAGTCCCTCACTAAGTTTCACTACACAGTCTTAACTCTCAATGACCAAGCACTATTGCCCATAATTGCACAGAGCTTAATTCTGCCCTCCAAGCAGTTTGCACTACACAACCCTGGAATCAACCTGGTTGACTGTTACCTAGAACAGTGCAGAAGTTTCCCAAGAAGCTATCTTATTATGTGGTTCTTGCAAGCCTATCATTCAAGCCTCCCACTGGTCAACTAGATAATTTGACTTAGGCATTGACCGAGGGCTGCACTCCTCCCAAAAATTGCGCAGAAGTTGCCAACCTGCCTCCTTACAGTTCCTGAAGAAATCACACGGATAAAAGTGACGGGCACCCTTTTCTTGTCACTATACTATCTCTGGAAATTGCGCACTTTTGTCAGTTAGTTCCGCTTTCAACCTGCTTTCCACTCCTACTGAAAATTGTGTAGTTTTTATGGAAATCCACCTAATTCCCGACACCCTTCTCATCCCAAAAACTCTGAAAACATGTCCTGCATGATTTCTTCCCAGATCTACATAGTTGTATGTAGTTTTGGCAAGCAAGATCCCACAGCCTGATCCCGGCCTCCTCTAGAAATCTACATAGTTTTCACTGCCAGTGCCTCCTGCTACACGCACTTCCTTACCCAGAAAGATTGCGCATTTTTGCCTCCTAGATGAGTCAGATCTCACAGATGTCACTATTGTCCTGAACTGCTCAACCCAACCTCTCAGTGACCTCTATGCATCTTTTCCCGACAGTGCCCTAGAGCCTCACATCTAAGCCTGAAATGTACTCTGCACAATTTCAAAGCCTTTTCCTCTCTCCCAATCACTTGCACCTGAGAAAGAAAGATGATGGATCATGGTATACTAGGGGATTTATCGATTTAATGTCATCTCGTCATGAGTGATTGTAGAGACAGGTACATGGATAGGACATGGCACGATGACAAACGAGATCAACAAGGAGCACATGCTAGGAGACTTGTTCCTGAATGGATAAACACATGTAGCATGCCAAGTACCAGCAAGGTGATACATCCACATGTAACACCAAATGAACTCTAAGACCATCGAGGAATTCACACACCTTGTCATGCAGAGGTGAAGCTACAATACACAAAGAACACACTCATCACTCAACAACAGTACAGTTCGACATAGACACCACCATCAGCGTGAACATACCATCATTTTCATCTCGAGTCATGTCATGAGTCAGCTTGGCCACATCATTACTATGGGTCATACTGCTTTAATCAATGTAATGTAATGTGGAAGTCCAAGAGACCCACATATGAAGTTGAAGATTCATGACAGTTGAAGAGTCATGTAAGTCAAACAGACAAGAGGGAAGTCAAGGAGTCACAAGTGTCAAGTTCACCCTTGGCTATATATACCCCTCATTTGTACATGCAAAATAATTTTCAGCTTGGCTCCTCCCACATAACCTTGAGAGTCTGTAGTTTTTTCTTTGAGGAGTGAGAAGTGGCTCCAGCACCCTGCTATTGGGGTTAGTGATGTATGGTGTACATATGCATGTTGGAAATTTCACTTAATTCATAAGCATGTGAATAGGCTAGCATGTTTTCACACATTTATTGTATTCATTTGTAAGACTATTCTTTGGGTGCTTGCAATGCATGTTGCTTTAACTTGTACTAAGATAGTTGAACTATTTCAGTTGTTTTAGTGCATATGTTGTTGGAAATGTGTAGTATTAGTTGTTATCATTGTATTTCCTATGGGGACTACTCTACTGGACACTAGACAGACTCATTATTGTAAACTTATTATAACGACCTTCACACTCATGTGGACTACTCCATTGGGCGTTGTACATGCTATCTATTCACTTTGTGTTTGTGACTGTCACATCTGTGTGAACTACTCTTCCTGAAGTTGTGCATGTCCTATTGTTTTGTGTGTCTCTAATTGAGTTGGGACTATTCCCTTTTGACTTAAGACTCACTCTCACACTCTCCCTCTGTAGTGAAAGAACTTAGACACAAGTTACATTAAGCACTCACCAGCCATATGAACCTTGTTGTTTCAAGACTAAGTATACCACTCTCATGTGCTGACAAGCAAGAGCTAGGCATATCTTTAATATAACAATAATCGGGCCCTCATACCAGATGAGACTCCTACACCAAATAGTGTGAGGTCTAGTTGGGACTTCATACTGGGGAGATCCCCTGAATGTCGGTGGGTCCAACACCCTCAACATTTCTAGCGCTAAAAGGAGGGTTGCCAGTTGTTTATGGTTGAATGTCCTCTCACCCCCACTCATCAATAATCTATTCAAGGCAATAACTCACACTCCCTGTCACCTATGTGCAAATCTAAAGTTGGTTACTCCTCACCTCCCAGACATGAACACGAGATTTCATATTAGCAACTCTTCATTGTCCATCCCATCACCCATCAATTTCCCAAAGTAGTAGGATTGATCCCAGGAATACAATATCTTCCATTTGCATCAAAGAAGCCAAAAACCACTCTCGCAGGAGTTCTTGTCTCATCAATGGAAGAAGTAGTTCATGCCACACTCGAATGTCTAGAAAAAGCTATTGAGAACAGAGAGGAACCTCTAGTCTTCTAACAAGGAGAATAAGACAACCTCATGATATTGGGCTCAGGCTCAAGTACCGAAGGAAGAGGGGAAGGCAGCAGAGGAGGTGGAGGTGGAAATGAACCAACTGACTCAGAGGAAATACCATCATATTTTGAAGAAGAGGAGGAGGATGGAGAAGAAGAATATTTGGTTGAAAAAAACTTAAAAGGGATGACTCAGGGTCCATTGGTTCTCCTAGGTGCTTTGCATAAGATGCCAAAGCATTCAGAGATTATGTTGACAAAGTATGACTCTGATAGAGCAGTGAAGGAAGAAGGCCACTTGGACAACTTCTACCTAGAGATGTAGATGCTCGAGGTACGATACAAGGAAATTGCATGCATATTTTTTTCGTGTACCTTAGATGGCTGAGTAGCGATATGGTATCACAACCTTCCTTTCATATCCATCCAGAATTGAGGTATGTTAAATATAATGTTTTTCTAAAAATTTGATGATGACAATACCCTTTCCATGTTGCTCAAAGAGTTAGGTAGTCTCAATATGGATTCGAAAGAGAATGTCAAAGACTTTAATCAGAGTTTCTTGCGCATCTTGAACAAGTTTGAAGAAGACACAAAACCTCATGACTCCATCATTACCAACTATTACAAATCTGCACTACCAACCAATATTACAAAATTCGTCAAGCGAGTTGTGAAACCAATGTTACTTGAAAATTGCGAAGAGGCAATCGTTGTGGAAAAGGACATGCGCGTGATTGGAGTCATCAAGGATGATGAACCAGCAAAAGACTCCAAATATGCAAGCAGGAAGCCCCAGGCTATTGTGAGTAAGGGGAAAGACAAGGACGCAAGTGACATTGAAATACCTACTCGTATTGTCAAGACCTTGAAAATAGAGGTGTCTGAACTAAAGAAATGAACAGTCGAGACATCTACTAGCAGTCGGCCTCCCAAACAATAGAAGAGGAGCTTGTCATCAGGTAGCAATAGCTACCCATCTAAAAATGCAAAGAGCTCCAACTCATTGTTCCAGATAGAAATGTGCGTGAACCCCAAGTTTTTCTCATTCCATGAAGACTGGCACCCGGAAGGGACTTGTCCATAATAGAACCAAGTTGCAGACTCAATGTTCAACTATATGAGAAACATGGTAAACAATGCATAGTGTCAGCCAAAAGACGATGATGATGAAGAAGATGTTACATCTGATGAGCCACCAAGTACTAAGCAGGTGATCAACATGTATCAATGCTAACACGCAACACAGAAAATGAACACCGAGAAGTAACCCCCAAAGAAAAATGGTCGATACAATCTTAGAATTCAAGGGGCTTCCCTTACTATTAGAGAGGTGCAAGAAAAGATGGAACTAATGATGAGGAAGTTTGATCCACCAGTAATTCCAAAGCAGAAAGCTCAAAGCAAGCCCTGGAAGATAGCTACAAACATGAGTACATCCATGAGAAATAAACTTCAGAACAGTTCATCGGACAGTACAAACACGAGTCTGACCCCGGACACCTCGGTGAGTTTACCCACTCTTGACTATAATATTGTTGAATATATGAAGAAAAATTGTGCAAACATCTCTTTATTCGAGTTAGATAATCTGAAGGGTTTCCAGGTTATTATGTTGCACGCATTGGGGTAAACATCCAAAGAGAGAAAAACCTCTACCATCAAGGGAGAAAGCACATCTCCCAATTCACTCATAACTATACTCAACGCACTCTAAATGAAATAATAAAAATTTGTTTTCCCTCCATTCTTGCTCTCATTTGAAATCTTTAACTGCAATGTTCACAATGTTTTGTTGACTCTGGCACATCAGCTATAGTCATTCCACTCTCCATTTCCAAGAGGATCAACGCTCAATGGAGCAAGACATCTACACAGATCATCCAACTAGATTGAACATGCATACCAACCATTGGTGAACTATGGAACGTGATCATCCGGTTATATCATGACGAGCGTGTTCACCAATACATCAACATTGTCATTGTGGACATATCGAAAGCGTGTGGCTTACTGCTTAGCAGAGAATAGTCCAGAAAGTTGAATGGATACATTTCCATAGACTGGTCACACTTATGGCTTCCATACCATGAAAAAAGAAATCAAATGTGGGTGTTATCTGAGAGATACATGAAACATAATGTCACTCCCATCAATGGTGAGAATGAATAGTTGGCTTTCGCAAAACTCATGTTCAGAAATTACCTCTAGAAACACATTTGGAGTGTTCACACAAGTAGCTTCAACCCCACCAAACACACAGTTGGGTATCCCTCCTTTCCCACTGATGGAAATGAAACATGTACATTACATTGTAACACTAGTAGTAGTATCTGTAGTAGTAGTAGTAGTGCATCAAGCGGTCCATGTACAGAAGAGTTGTGGACCATGTATTTTGACGGGTCAAAGACACAGGATGGCTCTAGAGCTGGGTGTGTCTTGATAGACCCAAATCATAGGAAACACTTTATCTCAAGCCGCTTGAAGTTCGAGTGTAGGAAAAACACTGCTGAATATGAAGCACTCAGATTAAGCTTGCATAAAGCCATTGGCCTCAATGTTGTTGCACTCAAAGTGGTAGGTGATTTAGAAATTGTGGTACAGAAGGTACATAACACCATACATTGTTTTTCACCTCATATAAAAAGTTATCAACAAGAGGTATGGTAACTAATCTCTAAATTCCAAGCTTTCAATATCATTTTTCTGCCAAGAATGTGTAATGTAACTGTTAATGCCTTAGCTAACGCAGTTGCTAGGATGACACCGCTTAGGGATAGGTTTATTATTGAAATTTTTTATAATCCTTCTATCCCTAATAACATAACTAATTTATAGATTTTTTATGATGATCAACAAATACTACACTTTACAGACAACATTGATGTCTTCAAGGATGCAGTGATTGACGAAGCTGAGCACAAGCAGTCTCTGTAAGCCACAATTGGTGACCAGAAAGGAAACCTCATCCCCAAGGGTGTGGTATCTCTCAAAAATCTCTATGACTTTCATAACCACTTTCAAGGGCCAAGGAATAGCAAAACCCACAGTTCCATCATGATGCACGAACATATCAACTTGGGAATAGAACAAGATTCGAAGTTCATCAATCTTGTTATGTGTTGCACACTGCAGGAGTGGGAAGCCTTTGTCTGCTTGTTCAATCAGTACTAGGATGTGTTTGCATGGACATATGATGAGCTAGAAACATATGACACGTAAATCCAACATGTGATTCCGATCAACGAAGGGGTCAAGCCATTTCAGTAGAAACTGAGGAAAGTACATTCGTCACTTGAACCCCTCATATAGAAAGAACTGACTAAATTGTTGGATGCATGGTTCATCTACAAAGTTTGTCATTCTACATGGGTTTCTAACTTGGTTCATGTACGTAATAAGTCTGGGGAGATACGTTTATGCGTTGATTTTGAAAACTTGAACTGCGCCTTAGACAAAGACAACTACCCCATGTCATCGATGGAACATATTTTATAGACCGTATCTAGAGAGGAAATGTTTTCTTTGCTCGATTGTTTTTTTGGATACAACCAAGTTCTAGCAGCAGAACTTGATAGACTAAAAACTACATTTTGTACCAACAGGGGTACAATTTACTATAGGATAATTCCATTTGGGCTTGTGAACGCATGTGCAACCTTTCAGCATGCCATGGGAATTGCCTTCTGTGGACTCATTAGAGAGAGTATAGTGGTTTACCTTGACGAAATGATCATCTTTTCCAGAAAATGGTCAGACCACATATGACATCTGAAGAATATTTTCGAGTGATGCCGAAAATATAGGATATCTTTGAATCCCAAGAAAAGCGTATTTGTAGTGTCTGAGAGGAACCTCCTCAAGAAAATCATTTGCAAAAGTGGGATCAAGGTTGATCCAAATTGAGTTTGGACGACCACACAGATTCATCACCCAACCAACAAGAAAGCCATGCAATCCTTCTTGGGAAAGATAAACTTCCTCTAGAAGTTCATCTCGGCTTACACGCAGATAGTGAAACCTATGCAAGACATGATCAAGAAGGATGCAATCTAGAGCTAGGGTAATAAGAAAAAGAATGCATTCACCCATATCAAGCATGCTATAGTAGATGCGCCTGCACTTTACAGCCTACACTTTAACAAGGATTTCTTGTTATAGAGCTTCACCTCCAAAAACTTTCTTATTGCAGTACTTACTCAGAAGGATGAGGTGAATGATGAACAACCCATATCCTTCATGAGTGAAAGCATGCAGGGACCCAAACTCAACTACCCTTCCATCAATAAATAAGCATATGTAGTATACAAGGCGGTGAAACACTTCAGACCCTACTTGTTGAAGAACCATTGCATAGTCTTTATGCCACACCCAACAGTTCATTCACTGATTGTATAACAATATCTGGGTGAAAGATGTGTGAACTAGATGACAGGCTTGCAAGAACATGATCTTAACATCAAGCCAATTCACATTGTCATGTGTCATGGTATGTGCAAACTTTCATCCAAAGCAGTCCATGCATAGGGGAAAGAAGAATATCTCATTGGCTGGGAGTAAGAAATCAAGATGTACGATGTATAGCAAGCACCACCCACTTCATATGGAAACTCTTGCTATGAATATGTGCATCATTACCTTGAGCATGGCATCATAACCTCTCACTTCTCCATGAGACAAAAGAGGGCACTTCACCTCAAAGTATTAGCTTATCATTTGGTGCACGAAGCACTTTACATAAAGCACAATAATGGAATTTTTCTGAGGTAACTGGAGGCACATGATTCAAAGAAGGTCTTGTATCTACATCATGGACCAATCGGGGGCCACTTCATGAGAAATAAAACTACACACAAATTCATGTGAGTCAATTTCTACTAGCCCACATTATTCAAGGATGCATATACCTATTTCCACAAGTATCCGGTTTGTCAGTGATGCGCTAAAAGAACACGAAGGTCAGCAACCCCACTGCACCCTGTTGCAGTGACTGAACCATTTCAACAGTGGGGCCTAGACATCATTGGGGAAATCTTACCACATTCGTCAAAACAACACTACTACATCTTGACAGCTACAAATTACTTCATGCAGTGGATAGAAGCAATTCCGCTTAAGTAGGTGAGTGACTAGGAAGTCATCAACTTCCTTCAACAGAACATCATCTCATGATTTGGCATTCTAGTATCACTTGTTTTTTATAATGCAACTTACTTTTCATCTTGAAAGCTTTATGATTTTTTGTTGCAATATGGTATCATGCTTAAACACTTAACTAACTACTACCCATAGGGAAATGGGCCTACTAAATCTACAAATAAAAACTGTATCCACATTATCAAGAAGACCATTTACATTGAATAGCATAACTGACAATCTGCTTTGACGAATGCTCTATGGGATGACCATGTAACACCCAAACCCTTTCTGAAAAATTCGCCATACTTCCTAGTATATAGGAAAGAAGCCACCCCCTTGCCAAAAATATACTTGCCTACTATCCAATTTTCACAAGAATCTCAAGGCAAGCCTTTTTTGTTAGTTCAACGTAGGATGGATACATTTCACAAGTTGTAGGAAGAAAGGAGGAAAGAAAAAGAAAAATTCATACTCCACCAGAACCGTATCAAGAGATGGTTCAACAAGAAGTTTGTATGGAATGTTAACTTCGATGTGGGTGAATTAGCATTGAAATGGGACAAACCCCATGAAGACAAAGGAAAAAATACGAAGTTCTAGTCACCTGTGGATTCATCCATATACTGCTCAAGAAAAGGTTCACCCACACACGTACCATATGCAATCAATTAACAGGAGGATTGACAAACTTCCTGTCACCGACCAAGATTTAAAGAATTATTTCAGTAAGTCGGGGCCAGGCCCCGTGCTGTGTACATAGCATCTTTACTGCTTGTTTTCTTTTTTCTTTGCGTTGCTACCTTTTGCTTCCTTTTGTTTTGTTGCATAATTTTAAGGGCACCATGGTGCAAATGACCAAGTCTTCTGTGCCAAAATTCACCAATATTATTACACAGTATTTTGTCGCACTTCCTGTCCACTTCTTATTCCACATCCCAAAGTGCCAAAATGTTGACAATTGTGAAGTGTATTCATCATTAAACACATACTAGAACATCCCTGAAGAATGGAAGAAAAACTTCCCTAAGTCAATTCTCGATAACGTTGGCTAAAACCCTAAATTTCAGGACCATCGCTCTTTGCTCCATTGTTTTCCCATGCTGATGGCATGTTGTAGTTATTTGACCTAGTGCTTCAAGCGTGATCTTTGATATTAAATCCTATGTTGAACCTCTTCTAGAAGGTTTTCCCAAAATGGAAGAGAAGCTTCGCGTGCTAGAAACTTTGAGAACAACAAGTTGGATGTTGTTGGGTAGACATATGGTCAATTTGTCCCATATGGAGCTCTAGATCATACCTTAAGGGCCTTCCCCTTGAGATAATGACCTTCCTCCCTCTTTTGTGGACCCCTAACTCTCCATTCCTATAAATAAAATCCCCTCCATCCTCAAATGGTTGGTCATTGATTGCATGCATTCCTATGCTGAGATTATGCCCAAATACTTCTCATCTAACTTGGAGAAGGAGTGCTTGAAGAGTCTTTGCTTGGACTTGGAATTCAACCCAAAAGGAGGTCTCCAACATCAAGGCAATGGTTGTATGCTTCCCTTTTCTATTCATTAACATATATATATATAGATTATATAGATATAGATATAGATATCTGATGTTCACTTTCCATAAATGTCTAAATATTTATGCATTTAGCTTGATACTCCTTAATCTGTCAAATAGTTTATGTTTATTACATACTATGTATGCTCTTGTATCTCTTGTTGTCTTTTGATCTCTCTTACAAGTATTCAAATGCAAGGAATAGCAAGGAATGAGCCTGGAAGATAAGGGATCGAGGTCATCATCAAAGGATTGAGCGCTCAACATTAGAGCGAGGTAGGTTTCTATCTCTCTGTATTTTTCAACATAAGCTAGGAAAGTCTACATTAGTTTGTTCAATTTGTTGCTAGACCCACTCATTAGGCTAGAGATATTTCTTCTATCCACAGAAGGGATTTATCTCCACAACTAAATGGTGACTCCACTTGTCTTATATGTGACGAAGATCATTATACCAAGGATTTTCCCTGCCATGCTGAGGTTAGTCGTTTATTAAAAGGCACCCCAGGGACACCAACCATGTTGAAAGAACCTGTTCTGAAAATGCATACTTCACTGGTAGATCAACCTTAGTCCTCTACATCTTCAGGCTCTCAATTTTTTATGAGTGGTAAGACACCTTTCTCTGTTGCTACTCGATCAAAATATTATTAGACTCCTACCAAACCGGTTGTGCAAAATGATGCCACTAACACACCTTCTTTTTCCACCCCACCCAATTCTAGTCCTCTTCATATTGAATGACCTAGTAATGATTCCATTATTCGACCACCTCCCAAAGGTGTTCTTCAGAAGTCATCATATAATCTGAATGTGAAAGCTTCTCAACATTATAATATTGTGGAATATTTAGCTCAAGCGCCTTGGATGATGTCATCTTTGGAAGTCCTCTAGACTTGTCCATTACAAAGAAAAGAATTACTACCCACCATAGGAGGGATTGATCCTATAGATTCAAATATGATTAGTTTTGAACTTCAAAACCACATTCCTCGTCTCTCGCATCAACTTTTCTTTCATATACAAGTTGTTATCAAAGGGAAGACTATGCATAGGAATGTTATTGATGAGGTTCCTTCTTCTTATATCAATTCCTTTTCATGTTAGAAAGTTATTGGCTCTCCACCTCTCAACCAATCCCTTAATACATTGAAAGCTTTCAATGGTAGAGGTTCTCATCCATGTGTTATTCTCAATGACTTGCCAATTCAATTGGAGGGAAATATTATTAACCTGGAAGTAGAAGTTATGGATGCCAATATAAACTACAATGTTTTGCTTTTTCGTAGTTGGACCCATGCAATTTTTTATGTGGTCTCTAGTCTATTTCATGTGCTTCGTTTTCCCCATCAAGGGAAAATAGTCACTGTCCATCAACTCACCTTTTTCTCTTCCAACTCCTCAAATGGAAATGTTCCATATGTTGGGAATATAGATATCTGGAATACAGATATCCCTTATGAGAGTGTTGGGGTGGGTCTTTTCAAATACACTTCCCCTTATGGGAACTTTTTCCCTTCCACCTCTGAACATCGCTTCAATTAACATGGTCTCGACTCATCATGATCCTTGGGTTGTTCCCCGTCCTCGTCAAAATGAAAGTTTTGGAAATGTTATGCCGCTTAGTCCCATAGAGCAAGCATATCAGGCTGTCATTTCGGCTTCTACAACAACTTCTGAAATTCATGATCATTTTAGTATGAGTCTAGATGCATATTTGCAATCTCCTTGGCTTGATTTTTGGAATTCTCCAGATCCTTTGAATGAGACATTTCCAACTGATGAGAGTATCAAAGAAGTTATGTCTCTGGAGGAAACTCCATAGAAATATGCCCATCATCATTCCTCATTTCTCCCAAGCCTTCGTGATATTTCTTCTTATCTAGAAACCCTTGTTTCTGATGTACCCACTCATCCACTTCATAAACCTATTTTGGTTCATGAAGTGTTGTCTAAAGGAAACATGGGAAACATTTAAGCTACAATGCCCATCGACATCTCTGTCAAACTAGGGATTTTTGAAAATATCCATATTGTGGTTTCTTTTTCTCTAGATGAGATCAAGATTTATACCTCCCTCTTCAAATAATTCTGAGATTTCTTTTCTTGGTCATATGAAGAGACGTCTGGCATAGATTTGAGTATAGTAGTGCATGAGATACCTATTTATTCAGATGTGAAGCTTTTTTGTCAATGTCTTTGCCTCGTGCACCCTAGAAAGGAAGTTGCCATAAAAGGAGAAGCTGAAAAGCTTCTTAAAGTCGGTTTCACTTATCCTATTCCATTAACAGATTGGGTCTCAAATATTGTTCCTCTGACTAAAAAACAATGAACTATCAATGTTTTTGTTAACTATCGTGATATCAATCATGCATGTCCTAAATATAATTATCCAGCTACCTTTATAGATCAGATCATTGATGAATGTGCCAGGAGTGAGATTTTCCCTTTATGGACGGTTTTTATGGATACAACCAGATTACCTTTCTTCCTATCAATCAACGCAAAATTACTTTTGTTTCTCCTTAGGGAATCTCTTCTTACAAAAAACTCCCTTTTGGTCTGAAGAATGTTGACGCTACTTTCAAATGAGCGATGTCTTATGCCTTTAATGATATTAAGCATATCGTACAACTGTATCTCAACGACTTACCAACATATTATGCTATGCATCACAACCATCCTTATCACCTTCAAGAGATATTTCTTTGTTGTCAACGCTACAATATTCGATTGAATCCACATAAGTGTGTCTTTTGCATCAAATCTAGTCATCTCTTAGGGTTTTTCGTATCTAAGGAAGGCATTTAGATTGATCCCCTTAAGGTGGATACCCAATGAATTTCCCCCTTTATCTTCTTTACATCAGTTCCAAAGTTTACAAGGGAAAGTGAATTTCCTTTGTCGTTTTGTCCCAAATTATGTTAAACTTGCCAAGGGATTTACTCACTTGTTAAATAAATAGATCCCATTCATTTGGGATGAAGTTGCTCAAAACTCCTTCGATGCATTGAAGAATGCCCTCATTAGTGCTCCTTTATTGCATTCCCCAAATTAGAACTGCAATTATTTCTTGTACTTGGCGACCGTCGATAGTACTATTGCTATGGTACTTATTCAGGATGATGATGAGGGAGATGAACACGTGATTTATTACTTGAGTTGAAATCTTTTTTATGCTAAAACTTGATATTCCCATGTCGAGAAATTGGCTTTGGCAGTTGTTCACATTGTTCAACACTTTCACCACTATATTCTCTTACATAAGACCACTATGATTCCTGATTACAACTCCATGACATACATTCTAACTCATAAATTGATGGGGTAAAAGTATTCTAAACAGATTTTTATCCCACAATAATTTTATTTGGAATTTTCTAAAGCCAAATCAAAGAAATCACTGGCTTTTGTTGAGTTAATTTGTGACCTTCCTTCTCTAACCACGTCTACTGCATCCAACAAGTTCATTCCCAACAAAACTCAATTCATCATTATTATTGTTGATCCATGGCATGGAGATATCACTACCTATCTCTAGACCCAAACCTTTCGACTGAGTTTATTCAACTCTAAATTTCGATGCATCCGACATCAGTCTCAACCCTATCAAATTATTAAGGATACTTTGTACCATGTTGGTGTTGATTCCATCATTCATCGATGTTTAACGCTTGAAGAAGCTGAGAGAGTCTTAAATCACTCTCACTCTAGGGCTTGTGGTGGTCACATGTCGATATATGGTACGACTCAAAAAATCCTTTGTATCGTTCATTTTTGGCCTTCAATCTTCAAAGATTGCATTTAGCAATCCAAAAATGTCATGCTTGCCATATCTATAACTGAAAAAAAACATACCCCACTCGCACCCTTACACCCAGTTGTTACTATCAGACCCTTTGGAAAATGGGGTATTGACTTCATGACATGTAACCCTCGCTCGGTCGGGGGGCATGGTTATATCATCGTCGTTGTCGATTATTTCACTAAATGTGTTGAGAAGATGACCACATATGCTGTTGATGATAAAAATGGAGCTCAGTTCCTTTTTAATCACATCAAAGCTCAATTTGGTGTCCCTCAAGCCATCGTCACTGATCATGGCTCTCATTTTTGAAATGATATGATGACAGAGCTTACTACTCAATTGGGTCTGCGTCACGACAGCTCAACTCCTTACTATCCACTAGCTAATGGCCAAGTTGAGGTAATTAACAAAGTCTTGGTTACAATTCTTTAGCATACCATTGGGATGCATAAAAAAAATTGGCAGCTTATGCTATTTTTAGCTCTGTGGTTATACCGAACCACAACTAAGACAACAACTAGATTCACACCCTTTCATTTGGTATATCGTCTAGAGGAAACCCTTCTGATTGAATGTGAGATCCCTTCATTAAAACTAGTTGTCAAATTACTCCCTGGCACTTCACCAGAGGAGGAATGATTACTTTACCTTGAAAGGCTTGATGAAACTCACCGTATTGTTGTGTTAGTAATTGAAGCTCAAAATAAATGTGTTAAAGCACAATATGATAAAATTGTTACTCCCCATGTTGTTGCTAAAGGTGACTTGGTCTTTTTATATGATCAATCCATTGATAAATTGGGAGCTGGGAAATTCGAACCAATGTGGCATGGGCTTTACATTGTTAAATTGGTATTACAAAAGAGTGCCTATGAGTTGATTGACTATGAAGGAAAGTAGTTGGTTAAACCTCGAAATGGTCTTTACCTCAAGAAGTATTATGCATGATTTCTTATAAATACTTTGTCCATTAGTGTGACTAATTAGTGTGCAGTTGGTTTTTTGTGTGTTTGTGTGCTTTTGCAGGCATGTTGTCCTCTGCTTAGTGCATGTTCTACCTAGTTTTCATATGTCATTGAACCTTTATGTCGGTTTCACTTATGGTACTTGTCATAGAACATGGAATATATCTTCTGTTGCATATGCAATCTATGATCCTAGTCTCAAGTTAGTGAATTTACAAGGCATATGTTTAGGTCCTACTACCAATAACATTGTCGAATATAGTGCGGTTATCGAGCTTTTGTCAAAAGCCATTTCTCCTAGAATTAGAGAGTTAGTTATTAATCTTGATTCATAGATCATTGTACTACAACTTAACAAATAATATACAGTCAGGAACCCTTAGATTTTCAGAATGTATTTCTGAGTTTGTCTCTTGGAATGAGACTTTGATTATATCACTTATCAACATATTCCGAGACATTTTAACACATTAATAAATATATTGGCTAATTATGTATTAGATAGACATCTATGACATATGTAAAATAAAAACCATCACATGGTAGGAACAGTAAACAAGAAAACATGCATATATATTAATATATTATATATATATATATATATATAATATAATATATAATATATATTATATATATTATATATATATATATATATATATATATTATAATATAAAGTAGTGTTTGCAAAATGTTTATTACATCAAAATGTCAAAAACTGTGTTCTGAGACACATGGCTTCTCAAGCCTACATAAGTACGAAAAATAAAGACTAGAGACAACTATCTGCCCACATGGTGTCATGGTAGCATGACACAACTCTAATGACTCCGTTTATAAACCGACATAGTCTAGTGGACACCCGTATAGTATGCTTCTAGTACCGTAATGGAACCTCACCAATCGACGCATATTCTGAAATGCCTCTTGTCAATACTTCCAAGTTGCGTTCCACCTCTACGATCGGGTCAACTCCCTCCTCATAAGGTTCCTCCTCCTCGATATATCATCCCACTTGCTTGGCTATAGAAGAAACCCCTAGATGTTTCTCTAATTGAACATCTACAAAAATCATAAGTATCAAATCTCAGTACACATGAAACAAAAATAATAAATCAAAAACTTCATAAAACTTTTAAAAATAGTTTATACCTGCATCAGTCCACCATCTACCAGGTGGAAGTGGAAGGTTAGGATCTCCTTGAATATTCGTGGCTACATATCCTTAATCATCGACCATGATTAATTGTTGACGAAGCCATCGAAAAAATGTGGGAGAGGACGACATTTGTCTATCGCCTCCATGTCGAGGCATCAAATCACCCCATCTCAGTTATCGTTGATCTTTACGCATTGGTGCATCCACTTCTATCCACTGGTAACGAAAAAATGGTACATGTTCCAAGAAGAAAGTCACTATAATGGATCCGTAGTTGAACTGTTTCAGTTTCCCTATTTTGTACTTCATAAATTAGTCCTTCATGTTCACCAACAATCCCTCACACCAGTTGAACATTGTAGGATTTAAGCAATTATAGCATATTGAAAATGAGATTTTGTTGCCTCATGCAACACCTCTACTCCAACAACTCAAGCCATGGTATGAAAAATTGTTCTTAGTGGGATATTAGTGATGGTATTGATATATATCTTCCCACATTTGGTTTTCTGGGAACCTAGGAAATGCCTTGCAATCAGTATATTCATGCTCTCCCCAACAAGATGAGGACTAGATAGCTAAATCCATTCTCCCCTCCTGGACAACCCTATGATGAAGTATATATCTGAGATGCCAATCTCAAGCTCCTAATCTCCAATGATGAAAAATTGGTGATTTACATCCCACCAATTAACAAGATGCTATAGTAAATTGATCTGGGTTCTAATCCCAAGAATCTTGAAGAACTTTAGCAACCTACATGATTGAAGGGTAACAATGCAAATTGGTTCCTAGGCTGCTTGATGGTCCTCCACTTTGTGTCCTCTTTCTTTCCATTTGATCACCGGTTCTGATTGATTTATTTGTGGAACAACCATAAAACATCATTTCATGAGCATCTATGGAAACAATTTTGAGATAACATTGTTAAACATGGAGGATTTTCCAAAAATTTTATAACTCTGTGCTAGCGGAGTTGTTTCTATATTTTCTCGCGCTACCACAGTTGACCACATGGTAAGGAGTGTCGGTCGGATGGGAAAAGCAGGTGTTGGTCACCGTCGACATAAAATTTTGTTAAGCCCTCCTTACAACCTAATTTATTGATGAAAATACATGAAATCAAAACCAAATTAAAGGGCAGGGATAAATCTCTTACCTGCAAAGATCGGCTCGACGAATGGTGGCCAAGATTGATCGAACTCCTCACTTGAAGATCGAGGTAAAATAAGGTAAAAAATCTCTCTTATTTGTGAAATGGTAAAATGGTAAAAATGATTTACTTTTTTGAGTTTTTATAAGTTTTTAAATGACATTTTTACCAAATTAGGGCATATTTTATGCATATTTTAATATTTTTCTCGAAAATTGGTCATGCGCGTTTACTTGTGCAGTGACAGGTCAAAGATACTTGGTGATGGCGATTAATTATGACTGATTCAATGAGATTTTTTTATTACTTTTTCAAACTCGTAAAAAATAAATGAAAAAGCCATCCCCTTGAGTCATCTTTAAGCTCTTTTCTGACTCTCAAAACATGAAAAGTTTGTCGAGTACTTGTCATTTTGAACTCATTAAAGTAAATTAAATGACATATATTTAGTATAATTTTAACCCTTTTCCAAACTAAGATAGACTATTGTACGAAAAAGGAATACCTTAATCGAACATGACTAAGAGGTTCTCTTGGATACTGTTTCCTATCTTTTCAGACTCAAGAGACGATTTATGAAAAGGGACCTTTGGAGTTTTATTTTTCACCTCTTTTTAAAACTCTCTAAGCATGAAAAATATGTCAAGTTACCCCTCCGTTGAACTCGTAAAACTTAAACGAAGTAGGACTTGTCACCATGGTAAGACTGAGTTTCTACTTCCAAGGGCTCATTAAAATTACTAGGATGGATTCATCCAAAGGATGAACTTATATGGAAATCATATGCTATCGCCTTCAAGCTTGTGATAAAAAATAATGGGTTACTCACTAGAAATAGTGGGGGGGAAATGAAACTGAACATCTCTTGTATTTTGTGTAAAGGCGACATGTCGCTCTTGAACATAACACTTATCTATTGCTCATGTTGGGTTTGGGTTATCTTCACTTCATCAATTGCCTTCTTGGCTTTGGGAAATCCATTTTACCTATCATCTAATTATAATGCATTTTCATTATGACATTTGATCCTATGTTTAGTCAAATTTTCCCAAGCTCAGGAGTCATGTCGCTGATATGTTCAAGAGAAGTGCCATATATAGTGTTTTATCATTTATACAGTGTCTGACCTTTCTACCGTAGTCCTAAATCAACCTTATCTACTCTACTACATCTTTCATTTCATGTCGATGATGTGGGATACATTATGGCCCTCCTTCAATGGATCACTTCCTTTTGACTTCAACTCATTATCCAGGAAGATGATCCAGAAACTCCCTTCCAGTAACTCAAAGCATGAATGCCTCAATGGAAAGTTCTTCATGTTCAATGACAAGTTCACATCATTGACCTTCGATCAAATGATTCTTCTAGTGTTCGACTTCAACTTCATTATTCACACTCATGGATTGTGTTGTTGTACCTTGAGAACAATTGTCATTATTGGTGGTTTCTCTCGTGCCTGTTAATGGTTTACATCATTGACCATAATCAGGTGGTTTTCTATCATGTTTGACTTCAAAAGATCTATTCACTTTCCAGAATTCATACATTGATCAGATGAAAATGGAGCTCAAGACCCTGGATTCCATCTAATAAAATACAGGTTGCATGGAGTTATGGGTTATTCACGATTGTACACATGTTTCCCTTTACAGGGATTTTTGTGACCATACCATGGGTCTATATACAGGATCCTTTTTATTCAGATGTCTACATCCATAATGTGGATCCACGCACATGATCCCTTCTATTCAGATGGTTGTGTCCATTCCATGGATTCATGTATTATTAGATTCTTATCCAGAGATGTATCACTAAGCATGTTTATATCAAAGATATCAAATATGTATATGTATATGCTTGATTTACAGGTCTCTTGATGATTTTTTCCCATTCCTTGCCTTGACTTGTAAATCATTTCATCCATCACTCCCTGTTCTACCTTTATGCTTTAGGGGGCATCTATTACATATTATTTTGTCACACTTCCTATCCACTTCCTGTTCCACATCTCAAAGTGCCAAAAATGTTGACAACTGTGAAGTGTACTCATCATGAAATAAATACTAAAACATCCTTGAAGAATGGAAGAAAAAATGCCCTGAGTCAATTCTAGAAAAGGTTGAATAAAGCCCTAAATTTTAGCACCAACATTATCCTCCACTACTTGCTCGTGTTGATGGTATGTTACAGTTCTTTGACCTAGCACTACCAACGTGGGTTTTGATATGAAATCTTGCATTGAACCTCTCCTGGTGGGCTTTACCAAAATGGACGTGAAGCTTCACGTGCTAAAAAATTTTAGAACAACGAGTTAGATGTTAATGGGTAGAGATATGGTCAAGCTCTTCCATTTGGAGCTCTTGACCCTACCTTTAAGTGCCTTCCCCTTGATATGTGGACCTTCCTCCATCTTTTTTGGATCCCTAACTCCCTCTCCCTTGCTATAAATCAAATCCTCTCCATATCCAAATGGTTGGTCAGTTATTTCCTGTATTCATATCCTGAGATTATGCCTAAATGATGCCCATCTAAATTGCAGAAGGAGTGCTTGAATATTTTTGGCTTCAACTTAGAATTCCACCCAAAAGGAGGTCTCCAACTTCAAGGAAATGTTGTATGCTTCCCCATTTTATTCCTTAATACATGCTTCTGATGTTCACTTTCCATAAATTTCTAAATATTTATGCATTTAGCTTGGTACTCCTTGATCTATCAAGTAGTTTATATTTGATATATACTATATATGCTCGTGTATCTCTTGTTGTGTTTTGATCTCTGTTACAGGTATTTAGATGCAAGGAATAGCAAGGAGTGAGCCTGGAAGCTAAGGGATCGATGTCATCATCAAAGGATTCAGTTCTCAACATCAGCGTGAGGTAGGTTCTCTCTCTGTATTTTTCAACATAAGCTATGAAAGTCTACATTAGTTTGTTCCATTTCTTGCTAGACCCACTCACTGGGCTAGAGAGATCACTTATGTCTTCAAAAGGTATTTATCTTCACAACAGACATCTCAAATCTGCACTTTCTCAGCCTTACTACCTAATGCAACACAATATTCCACATCAATTTTGTACATGTTCTTCACACAAACCACGATTTGCTTCACCTTCTCAATATCTATGTTTCTTAGAAATGCTTTCCATTTACTGAAAATAACGTCATAACCATCATATTCCAAAACTGCTATAGAGATGAGGTTCTTCTTTAGGCCTGCTACAAACACGAAATCTTTGAGGTGAAGAGGGAATCCAAAATCCCTCTTAAAGGTTATTGTACCAATCATGTAAGCATTGTATGTTGTGTTGTCCCCAAACTCAATATGAATATAAATATCTTTCTCCTCTACATCACTAAAAACCTATCTACACCTTATCATCTAGAAAGAGGCACCTAAGTCCAAGTACCACACACTTCCCATCATAATGTTGCCCATGCATGTGGTCCGGGTGAAATCTAACTCAAACTCTAAAGTCAATGCTTCACCTGCTTCTCCTCCTGAGTTCTTGTTGCTATAATTTTTGTGTGCATACTTTGTAGCATAGTGCCCAAATTCATGACAATTGAAACATTTTATTTTGGAAAAGTCTTTCTTATTTCCCCTTTGGATGGAATCTGGTTTGGTTTGAGATTTCTTCCCTTTTCCATTCTTTCCCTTCCTAAACAATGCAAAATTATCTTCATACACTCCCTTGGATAAATGATCTGATTTAGAATATTAGTTTGCAGTGCTAAGATCTTCCTCATATTATAAACAAAATGCCTTCATTGTGCTTAAGGATTCATCAACTTTTGCAAGTGAAATGAAGAGTTTTTATGTTAATTTTATGAGAAATTTAACATAAACCAAAAACTGAATAACATCATAACCATGTACAGAACATCATCAAAAATGCATTCCAATAAGCACATGATAAAGGAGCTCACCCATCATGGGCTACATCTCCTTTGTCCAGCTTCCAATGGCCTGGGCCTCTCTATTATGCTCAAAAGTGTAAAAATATGTGTTTACAATGCTCAAATGCTTCTGAAACCTGCTCCAATAAATCCAAAATGTGCAAAAACTACTTATCTAGCCTCTTTTTACATCCAATTTGGTGAAAAATTGAAGAATTTATGACTTCCCCTTGTTTTCCCATTATTCTCTCCACAAATTGCCCCATTTCTGGCATGATCCTACAAATTAGCCCAAAAAATGCGTTAATGGGGTGAAAATTTTGCTGCACGGCGGGACATATTTTGTCGATTGATTTTTCATCACAAATCATAATTAGCAAGGACTATTGGGCTTAAGGTTTCCGTAAGCAGTGGTCAATTGTGTGATTGCGATGTGGCAGACCCAACGTAAGTATTAACCGCAACTGATAAACATATCACATCTGGGATCCTTTCACAAATCGCAATTCGGAAAAGTATCGACGGACCATATATACAAGACTTCTTTTCTTCTTCTATGAAGTGTAATTATGATCTGTGATCCATCACATCACAACTCTGGGGCCGATCCCTTAATTCCTTTCCTCCTGTCTTTTGTGAAGTGCGATTGCAATCTATGATCCATCGCATCACAACCCTTCCCTACTCAGGGTTGATTCTTTAATTCCTTCTTGCCTGCCTTATCACATTGCACCTTTGCTACTCTGGGGCCGATTTTTAACATTGACCTGCCTATGACATGACATTTGCAATTTTCAAGGGCCAATGGTGGCCTACCACTTGGCGCCTCCCCATTTGCTAAAGGGACTTGCCACATCATTCAATCCTGCCATGTGTCCAAGTCAAACCTGAAATTTGACTTGCTCTAATGTCTGCATATGAGCTCAGATTTGAGTGTTGTTCACACCAATGGAATTAGAATTACAATCTCTTCAATTTGAAGCTAAGTTTATAAAGATTCTAACACTTTTATTTTTAGCCTAATTTTGAGCACCTGATCACTCCTCCCCATTGGAAATCTTTTGGATCCCAAGATATCACTTTCAATTGACTAGCATGTGAGGGTATAGATCCCTCACATTTCGGATCTTGATCCATTGATCACTTAATTGGAACTTGTGATCTCCACGATTCTTCTTGTGCCTTTTTGTGTACTTACCTTTAACCTTTTCAAGTTGTTCTTGCATTGTTTGATGTACCATTTGGAGTTATTCAATGAACTCTTTGGCCTTGTCCATGTTATTATCAGTAGCAACATCCTTCTTACCAAGATGATATAATACATTATGATGAAAACAATAAACAAATTCCTCCACTTGATTCCTTTGACTCAAGCTTGCATATACATCTTGAAAGTATGTATTTTTCTGAACATAACTTTCATGTAAAAAAAAATGATGCTTGAGGAAAGTTGTTATACAAACTATAGGCCTAGAAAGTACATCAACAAACTTGTCCCTTATACCTTTCTTATACTTTTTGATCGAGTGGAATAGTAGAAGAAAACCCATCTAATGGAAGTGCCTTTGTCACTGCAACTTAAACGCTTTATCATTGAAAATTTTTGAATGAAAAGAAATGGGCTTACCACATTACAAAAAGACTGCACTCATGGCATAGTCACATAAAACAACTTGAAACTTAAATGACTATCTCGAGTCTGGAAAAGTAAGTACTGGAGCTGTACTGATCTTTTTTTGTAAAACATCAAATGCATGTCGTTGCTTTCCTCCCCACTAGAAGACCTTTTCACAACTACCAATGAATGAAAATGAACTACAATGGAAGAAAAATTAACAAAATTTCTCCTCCAACATTGGGTTTCTCCCAAAAAACATCTTATCCAAATGACTATCTTGAGCCTACCTACGTAAATTGTGAGCAGATAAAAGGCATTTCCAACTTCACGAGGATGTGTGATGCTTTCACTTATGTCTACATGAATGGATTCAATACCACCATAGAATGTTACGAAATCAATCTTGGAGAGGTCTAACTTCATCTCACCTTCTCCACGTCCCATAGAGACTGCCAAAAATCCTTTGGGAAGATGAACTCTCTTGGAAGAACCAATGTCATGACTCAAGTACATCAAAGAAGTTTTATCCAGCATATACTTTGACATCTTCAGAAACAAAAGTTCTTGACATATGAAATCAAATGTTTTCTTCTCACACATGGCATGTTCATAATGAAATTTTTTGAAAATTAAAATGTCATCGAAATAGACTATCTTGTCTAGAAATGACTTCAAAACATATTTCTTCATATGTGTAATAGTAGGAGCATGGAAAAGAGTGAAAAGCATAAAAATTCATTCAAACAAACCTTGCCTGGTTTTGAATTTTGTCTTCCTTATATCCCCTACGACAACTCTACTTTGATGAAAACTACTTGAATCCCATTCAAGGAATGCTTACCCTTCTTCTCGGGCGCCAAAAAAAGTGGTGCACCACGCGGTAATGAGTAGGCTGAATGATCCTTTTATTCAATAATCCATGGATTTGCATCTTAATTTTTGCACTTTCCATCACTAACATCTTGTACATGCCAATGTTAGGAAGAAGACACTTTTACTGCAACTATAACTCAGGTTGGATTCCCCTCTTGGGAAGTAATCCATTTGATTCCTGAAACATTTCATCAGATTGGTTAACAACGTTAACCAAATCAGTTTTCAAATTCTAATTACAACCATCAAACACTTCATAATCAATATCATTCGTAGGTTTGATCATGAGAAGCACAATATTCTTGCTCTAATTCACTCGTCTTTTCATCTTCCCTGCATTAACAATCGAAATATTTGTTTTTTTGTTGTGAGCTCTCACAATATATTCCACTCCATTTTTGAATATGTGATATTTGTTTTCATGTCGATGGAAAATATCTTTTCTGTCATAAAGTTATGGGCTGCCCAAAACGATGCCACAAATATCTAACGGCAAAAGGTCAAGATCCACTACATCTATGAATTTTGCAGTGATTGCGAATTTAAGTTTAGACTTTATCGTAACCTACAATTGCACATTGTCACATACACATCCAAGTGGACATGGTTTATGATTTGGAACAGTTTCTAGATTTAAACTCTTGACAATGTTTTATGAGATAAGATTGGCTTGAGAGCCGCTATAAAATAGTGTGTCAATCTTGTTACATTTTGAGATCACCCTTATGTGAAACAGTTCTACTCTCCTGTTTTCATTTGGAGTTCCATTTTGTGATCCTGAAGAATTAGTTCTGGCAATGGATTCCTTTCCTTGAAACCCCATGGCTTTGATTTTTGTTTCATCACCTGATTCGGATCCCAAATACTCTTGAGTGGTTTTAGTTGTCTTTTCTTTTCCTTTGTTGTTGAATTTCTTTGGTTTCATTTTTCGATGAAGCTTCCAAAAGTAAGCTTCATCGTGACCCTCTCCAGAACAATTTTTACAGATTGTTTTCTCTCCTTCTTTTTTAATGGATGCATTTTCTTTCCTTTGAAATCCTTTTCTTTCATTTTACCCTTAAATGAATTTTTACTACCTTATTCTGGGGTGTTTTTCCCTCTTGCCTCAAGATCAGTGGCTTGCAAACACACATCATCTAGATTACTGGGATTAAACATTAAGATAGTATGCCTAAGGTAACTGTGTAAACCCCCTATGTACTTCAGCAATGTGTCCCATGATTACAAATCTACACCTACCATCAGAGACATTTTTGTGAATTTTTGGGTGTAATCTTCCACATTTTGACCTTTAAGCTATCTAAAGTTCTTCCAATTCGTGATGGCTTTCTACATATAAGCTAGAGGGTAGAATTGTCATTTGAATGCAACAATGAAATCATTCCAAGAAATAAAGATCTTACCATGTTTTTTAATCTCCTCTTGGGTCTTTGATTCCCACCATACTAATGTTGCACCATCCATTCTCAAGGAATCTAACTAAATCTGTATGTCATCCTCTTGAAGGTTTTGAATCTTACAATAGACATCCAACTGACAAATCCATTTATCAAGCTTCTTTGCAATCACTTCATGATTATAAATGGGAAACTTGATTTAAAGATAAAGTTTTAAAAAAGGTGATTTACCAGTTCCTTTTGAGGTATGATGATGAGTATGAGTAAGGGTTGTGTTAGTGGAAGAGGGTGAAGATGCTTGTGAAGAAGACAATGAAGAATATGGTGGAGAGGGTGGAGGTTTGTCTCCATTCCCATTAGCTCTTTTTCCATTACCTCATCCTGAAGAGCCTTCTCCTTTTCGAGGTTTGGAACTTTCTCCTTGCAACCTGTTATTCCTCTCTTTGTAGAGGACCTTCACCATCTCAGTCATATCAAAGAAATCCTTTCTAAAGTTCTTCTCATCTTCTGTCATGTTTATAGATTCTCCTTATTGAGACATGATTTGTGGAGTGTCAACTACAACTTCAGGCTGGACTAGTGTTGGAGATTGTGGCAACCTTTCTCTTCTTCCCCTTGACCCAAATTTAGGGCTTCTAACCAAATTTCCTTCACCTCTTTTGAGTTTTAACCTTGTAAGCATGACATAAAATTGGAAACAATGAAATCCTTCCATCAAAAAGAAAACCTAAAGCTATGATATCAAATTCGAATTGATTTAGAATATTAGTTTGCACTACTAAGATCTTCTCTAGATTATAAACAAAATTCTTTCATTGTGCATAAGGATTCATCAATTTTTGCAAGTGAAATGAAGAGTTTTTATGTTAATTTTAGGAGAAATTTAACATAAACAAGAAACTAAACAACAACATAGACATGTACAAAACATCGTCAAAAATGCATTACAACAAGAACATGATAAAGGGGTTCAACCCTTCTCAGTTATTTCTCCTTGGTCTAGCTTCCAATGGCTTGGGCCTCTCTATTATGCTCAGAAGTGTAAAACTTTGTGTTTACATTGCTCAAATGCTTCTGAAACATGCTCCAATTAGTCCAGAATGTCCAAAAAATATCTATCTAGCCTCTTTTTGCATCCAATTTGGTGAAAAACTTAAGAAGTTATGACTTCCCCTTGTTTTCCCATTATTTGCTCCACATATTTCCTCATTTCTAGCATTGTTACAGATCCATTTGGGCACATCACTCCCATCATCTAGATCAGTGTTTTAGGGCTCATCAAAACCTAATTTCAGTTGCTACATGCCCTAAACAAGTAAATCTTTTGAATGCCTCCTTCCCAGACAATTTCATGGCCTGAAACATCCTTAAATGACCTCTAGAGGGACCAGCATAGGTAGGCCCATGCAAGAGTGTGCTGCAGAGCAGATAAGTCCATGTCAGGGTGCTTTGTAGATCACTTAGGCACCCTTTGACCTGGGTTGGGCTTGTGAGGGTCATAGTGCACTACAGAGCACCCTTGGCTTAGGGGCAATGCTTTGAAGTGCATTGACTCCCATTCAGGGCTCCACTGATCCTCCATGGGCCAGTTTTCCATCTTTGGATAGGGTTTTCACCAAATTTATTTTGTTTGATTGCTTATTGAATGATCAATGAGTGTCATGTATCTAAAATAAAGATTTTATCTCCTTTGCTAGACCTACTTTGACTTGATTGATTAATGTTTCTTAAATGATTTCTTTGTCATTATCGATTCAACATCAAAGTTAGATTATAGTCTATTAATCTTTGTTCGAAATAAATTGTTGTAAAAGTCTTATTTTCTTTCAAAACAGAACTATCGTAAAGTCGTCGTTCTTGTAAAATGATTGATTGATTGTATGTGCATTAGTTTCCTTTTTTTCATCATAACATGAAGGGAATCGAAAAGAAAAACTTGCATCGTGCATTGAAAAAGTTTGTGTGTGCTCATAGGAATAGTTTAGGGAAATTGCATTAGATTGTGCTCTTTTCTCTTTGATTGAAAGAAATCTGATTGCTCTATCCCTGTCAGCTAAGGTTTTCATTATCAAAATTGAATGGAAAGAATGTTTATCATATTAGTTTCATTCTAGGAATTGAAAATACATCACGTGGTGAACCTCGAAAGGAAAATTCTTAATCAAGATCAACTAAAAATTGACTTCAATTTACCTAATGGAGCATTGTCAACTCAATAGCCAGACACAATAGATGGACAAAGAACCGGAGAGCATTGATTTGGGAGGACTTGACATTTTGGAGCTTGAACAAGGCTGCAAAAAGAAGGACTATGACAAGATTCCAGAGCATCAGCTCAGCACACTGGAAGTCATCATTGCCAGGGCTTACCAGCAACAACAATTAGGCATTCAACCCGGCAGTCATTGGGATGGAGGCTTCCTCCCAAAAGACTCCAAAAATAGGGGGAGAAGAACAGACCTCCAACGAACAATTGCAATAGGGAAAATCCTGGTTGACTCAAGTAGGTATGCTAAGCTAACAAAGTACTACAAGCCCACCACTAGTAGTGAATCATGAAGCTCACTTCATGGAATTTAAGAGGGCTCAGCAGCCCAGGGAAACTAAGAATGATAAAAAACATGATAAAGCAGGAGCAACCACAGATTTTCTTTCTTCAAGAAACGAAATGTAACAATAGCACCCTTGGAAACATTCTCTCCAAGGCTTGGCCAGGTAGTCATTCAGTAGCAGTGGACACTTCACGTGCCTCAGGCAAGCTAGCTATTGCCTGGAACACGCAAGCGATAACACTCTCAGATTTTCATGCATCTCACCACATTATTCAAGCCACCTTTCACATAATAGGCACTAACATCCATGGCCATCTTACCAACGTTTACTTCCCTCAGGAGGCAGGTAACAAAATAGCTTTACTAAACACTATAGAAGTACTGAATATCAATAGAGTCCATCCTCTTTGGATCATTGGAGGTGACTTCAATATGATCACTAAGATAGAGGAAAAGCAAGGAGGTTGGCCCAAGCTAGAGCAGGAAAATGGCCACATCAAAGAATTCATCCAAAATATTCTTTAATTGACTTGCAATTTTGCAATGGCACGCACACTTGGAGCAACCGTAGGACTGCGAGGCAACAAATCGCATCAAAACTAGACAGATTCCTCATATCTGACAATGTGGTGCATTTGGGAGGTGACATAGCGGCAGCCATTCTCCCATATTCAGGCTCTGATCATTGGCCTATCTCCCTCCAATGGCAACGACCGGGCAACGCCAAAAGAAGACCATTTCGCTTCGAAGCTTTTTGGCTCACCCACCCCGCATTCAAAGACTTCATCAGATCCACTTGGAACAACTTCCTTCCACCAGAGGGATCTAAAATGTTTCAGTTTCAACAGAAACTCAAATATCTCAAATCCCAAATCAAGCTTTGGAATCAGGAGACTTTTGGAAATATTTTTCAGGCGCAACAGGACCTAAACAAGGAGATGAAAGAGCTCCAGCAACAAATAATCACGGGAGGACACAATGAAGGGACCTTGGATTAGGAACAGTGCATTCACAATCAACTGTAGGAGAGGAGAAAGCAGGAGGAAATATTGTGGAAGCAGAAATCCAAGATTAGATGGCTGAAAGAAGGAGAAAGGAACACTAAATTCTTCCATCGAACCACCGTTCAGAGAAGAATGCACAATACAATCACTTTCATCCAAAAGCAAGGAGGGGAAAGAGTAGAAAAGCATGATGAAATCGAGCAGGAGTTTATAAGACAACTCCGGCAAGTTCATCAAGAGCCCCAAATAGATCGACGGCCTGCTATAGAAAAAATCACTCAAAATGTGCCGAAAATCATCACAGAAGAACACAACAAGCTCCTTCTTCGCCCAATTCTGCCACAGGAGGTGGATGCCGCAATGAAACAACTCAAGGAGGGAAAAGCCCCTGGCCCGAATGGCTTCACTACCAATTTCTTCCACTCCTTATGGGAGTTGATAAGAGAAGAGGTCTCGCTTGTGGTGGAGGAATCGCGCACTCATCATTGGCTTCTACCCTCCCTCAATGCAATTTTCATTGTGCTCATTCCTAAAGAAGAGAGCACCAATACTCTGGATAAATTTCGGCCAATTTCTCTATGCAATGTAATCTACAAAGTGATATCCAAAGTCATCGTCAATAGGTTAAAGACGCTATTGCCACTGCTCATTTCACCTGAACAATCTGGCTATGTGGAAGGAAGACATATATTGGACGGCATCATCCTCATGCATGAAATCATGCATTCCCTCAAGCACTCCAAACAGTCAGGTATGATTCTCAAGCTTGACCTCTCAAAATATTTTGATAAGCTAAGTTGGACATACATTCAAAAAATGTTAACATCTTTTGGTTTTTCTCCAATGTGGGTTCGCTGGATTCTGAGTCTTATATCTACAAGTTTTTTCTCCATCCTCGTAAATGGCATCCCATCCCATCCTTTCAGCCCTTCAAGAGGAATAAGGCAAGGTGACCCTCTCTCCCCATTCCTCTTTGTACTGATGGCGGAAGGCTTGGGCCGATACATCAAACAAGCCCTCCTCTCCCAGCAGCTCAAAGGTTTATCCATTCACAAATTCTTGGTTATAACTCATCAGCGGTTTGTTGATGACAACATGCTTTTTGGTTACCCGTCAGTTCAGGAAGCCTTTCTGTTCAAATCCTTGCTGAATGGCTTCTTTGAAGCTTCAAGAACTAGCATCAACAAGGCTAAATCGCAGATCTTTTTCTTCCACACCCCACCTGTTATTCAGCGCGCCATAGCCTGTATCTTGGATTCTACATAGACACACTCCCTTCTAAATATCTTGGAGCCCCCCTTATTGATTCGGCCATCAAGCATGCCTCCTGGCATATGCTCCTCAAGAAGCTAGAGTCACGTCTCAATCTATGGACGCACAGATCATTGAATATAGCTAGTCGATTGGTGCTAATCAAGGCTATGCTACAGGCAATGTTGCTTTACCTATTCTCAATCCTTGCAGCGCATAAATGGGTAATTAAAAGAATAAGGGATCTATAGCACAACTTTCGTTGGGGGGCTATAGGTATAAACCGCAAATGGGCCTTGGTAAAATGGACCACCGCGTGTAAGCCCAAAGAAAAAGGGGGTATTGGTCTGAGAGATCCCAGTCACAGCAATGTTATCATGTGCGCAAAAATCTGGTGGCAATGGCTCTCCACCCCCAACAAGCCATGGGCAGCCATTTGGACTGCCAAATACGTCAATCACAGGCCACAGGAGGAGCTCATAAGATTCACTCCCAATGAAAAAGGTTCACTCATTTGGAACGCAGCCAAACAACACTTCTTGTTGATCTAGCAACACAGTTTTTGGGAAGTAAGAAATGGCAGAACAACCCATTTTCGGATGGACGTGTGGAACCAATTGCCAAAGCTCAATGGCATTTTAAGCCAGCCTCCAGGCCACTCTGGGGACGAGCAGTATCAGGGGGAGATTCGGCAGTTTTTGACTCAGGAGATAAAGCAAGGGTACCGACAATGGCAACAAAGTGACAGGATAATCAGGAACGCAGATCACCAAATTATGCAGGACCTGGAAAGGGAGCTCCAGAATCGACGAATTAGATACTTCAAAGGCAGGGGCATTCTTCGATGGGGTTACTTGCCTGGAGGAACCTTCTCCACCATAGAGGCTTATAAAATCATTTGCACAGATCCCTCACCCCGGGATCCCATCTGGGGTAGAATATGGTCACCAGGCACCTAGCCTAAAGTCTTACTCTTCCTCTGGTTGGTTGGGCACCGGAAAATACTCACTTGGAACAAACTCAGGTAAAGAAACTATCATGGACCCTCAATCTATGTCAATTGTAACTCTCAGGAGGAAACTCTTCAGCACCTTCTGGATTCTTGTACCCTAGCCAACCATCTGTGGGAGAAGGCTAGCTTTCGATGTCAAAGAAGATGCAGAGTGTTTGACGATATCACCAACTCCATTCGCCAATGGAAACAAGACCCCTACAAAAGTGAAGTTCTCAATCAATTATGGAGATTTATTCCTGGGCTCCCCCTCTGGTGCATTTGGAAAGAGAGGAACAAGCGCATATTCAAAGATCAAAGTACTCTGCTAGAGATCATTTGGAGCAACTTCTGTCTGAATCTCAAAGAGACCTTGGCGCTTCGCATTTGGTTGCCAGATGACTTTCCTACTCTTGCAAATGAGAAAGCCATCTGGGCTAACTGGAACATGCAACTCCCACAGGGAACTCAAAATAAAGCCCCCTTAGAGAGCATCAACTTAAAAAAGGACTCCTGTACTTCCCCTCCAAAGCACACTTTCAAGCTCAACTTTGATGTAGCTTCAAAGGGCAACCCCGGAAACACAGGATTCGGTGGAATATTCAGAAATCATGAAGGCTTGCCCCTCCTTATTTACTTTGGAAACATAGGATGGGACACCAAAAACTTGGCTGAATTGGAGGGTCTGTGGCAAGGACTCCTCCTTTCCTGGAAACATAACTTTCATCCCCTGGAAATCGAAGGTGATTCCCTAATCCTCATCAACATGGCCAAACAACTCCTAAATGGGACTCATGCTAGGAAAATTGCCAATAGTTGGAGACTCGAAGCAAGATTGGAGGCAATAGAACAATTTCTTCATAACAACAGAGCCATCATCTTCAACCATGTTAACAAGGAAGGCAGCAAGGTCGTAGACCTTCTGGCCAATTTGGGTGTGGAAACTAAGCACACTCTACTCACAGGAACTCTAGATATTATCCAAAATCATGATCATGAACAAGAATGCAAACATTTGGTCCAAAAGGATGCTACCCTCCTGAATGTGGGTGTTTGAGTTGATAATAAATATGACGGGATGGAGGTGGGGTGAGGCAGATCGCCACTTGCCTGCTCAATACAAAGGCATAAATATTGGTAAGGTAACTGGAGCTTAGCATGAGCGCGGAGTTTGGTCCATCAGTTTTCAATCCAGAGGTTTCAGCTCTCACATCAGGTTCAACGTTATGGTTTCTCCCTCCGCACGCTCCGGCCTACATAAGACAGCGAGGTTCATCAATGTGAAAGTTATGGCAGGAGTGTCCCGAGGCATGCCAATGGAGGTTAAGGCCAGGGGATATCGTGGGGAGGTGGTCAATTCGACATTACTATTTAATCTGCTTTTCTCTCTTGCCTCTGGTCTCATTTCAGATCTCTAGCCGCCTAAGGGGATTCGGGTCAGTCCTAAGGCCTCTTGGAACTTGCAAGGGAAGGTTCCTCTATCACTTGGCTCAGCCCTCTTGGCGGCACAAACTCTGTTCCTCCTTGCGTTTCCTTCCGGATTTTTATGCTGTTGTTTTCATGTCCTTTTCTCTATAATCATTCTCCTCTTCTGGGTCCTGATCTCTGGTTTAGGCAGGGATTTTGTTGAGCTTTGCCTCGCTCTCCTAGCGAAAAGACTTCAGCTCTATCGCTAGCTCCCTATCTAGTATTTGGGTCACTGTGGAGAAGGTTGTTTGCTCAGCAAGAAAAGCTGTAGCCACTCCCCAATCCTCGTTGTTGCTTGGCACTCCTCGACATCCATTACTACTATTCCCCAGATGCCTCATTTATGCCAAAGAATGGGAAGTCATCGAGGCCAGCTGAGGCATGTGCCTACTAGTTCATCCTCAGATTCGCCCTCCCTCTCCAGTGAATTGTAGGTCGTCGCCCCATCACCCATAGTGGGAGAGGGCAGTTTCCTTCCACCAGCTCCCGCCATGGACCTCCTTCCTCATCTGGTTCTGCTATCTTTACCTTTAACAGTACTCTGAATAGGCCCAGGATAATTTCTCATTTCTCGGTGGTTTTCCATGAAGACAGCCAAACTGAAGACTCTGGTATCTATCCCAGGGGCACGGGGCCATCACGGCTCCTTCTTCTTCCCTCAAGATGGATGTTGGAAATGCTCCACAGCAGGATGTGAATGTTTAAGTTCGCGGCACTCAGGATGTGGACATGGCTGACCCTGGTCCCTCTGTTCAGAATTCGGCTCAAGCAGGGGATATGCCAGATTTTGGTTGGTGCCGTATCGTGGAAGAGAATCCTGATGACTAGTTCGTTCACCCAAGCCTCTTCTTTTTGTAGTGCGTCCTCCACCACTGGGCAAGCCTATAAGGCAATCAGTTTAGTGGTTCTCTAGTGTTTTCTGGCATTTTTGTTAATTTTGCATTATCATGTGGATCTCAGTCCGGACCCCTGCGCAGGTCCTGAAAACTGGTACATTACTACCAACAAACGGTATTTTCATCTGCGTTTTTTGATAGTTCTTCCTCTTGTGAGTGCAGAGATCTTGACTTCGGTCACACTGTAATTATACCTCTTTACCTTGTTAATAGAATTAGTCTTATTTAGAAAGAAAAAAATGGAGCATTGTCATCTAACGCAAAACATTTGAAGGTTCTAAGCTAGAGACGTGTTTGACGTCATAAAACATAGTAGTTGTCGCTAACCTGTCTATGATACGTCCCAAGTGTGATACCTCATTCCACGTACATGAGTATATTGTAGCTCGTCCATGTACCTTTGGGTATATACGAGAGTGTTACAGTACGTAAAGTATATGGGAATGCTCTCACTATGCGGTTATGCATTAGACAACACTAATACGGATTGGGCCTCCATGTACTTTCAGGTATATATGGGAGTGCAACACTAGGTTGCTATCCATCCTTACGTAACCAAGTCATCTGCCTTGTACACTGTGATATACCAAACACAATATTCGAGGAGATTGCCTACCCATACTTCTCGGTTCACCGGGAGGTATTCTGCAGTTCACAGTTGCTTGGTATTCCTTTTGCCTAGATTATTCATCTTTTGTTTTGTTATGTTATTTTGATTAAAATAAAATTAATTGACTGTGGATAACATCCTCCACACTTGATCCTTAGTTGATCTTAGGTTGAGACATATGGCGACAAATCCAGAGTCCACCAATCAAGGAATTCCTTTTTGATGGGAATCCTAGTCCTTTTCCTCCTTTTGGAAATATTGGTGCTCCTTATATCGCTACGTTATCCCTTCCAGGATTTACCATTGGCTTGCCAGTATAGTTGTTTTCAAACTCCTTGGTTCAAAATTTCATGATGTCTCCACAATCAATTACTCCTCCAACTAGACAAAATCAACCTCCAGTTGATCCCAAAGTTGACCCTTTGCCTTCTTCATCGGTTGTTTCTTCCTCCCCTTCTTCCTCTTTGCCTAGTGAAAGTATTGATACTAGTAACTAGGTGGATAAGAAGAGGAAGAAAGGGAAGAAGAAGAAGCCAATTTGGCAGGGGGAAACCAAGTAACCATTGATTTGAATGCAACTTCTGATGAGAAACTAACTGATAAGCCTCACAAAGTTCGATATCCATGCAAACTTTGTACGGGAGACCATCTTATTCAAAATTGTCCTGATATTCCTGATCCAGATTTAAACAAGAACACAACAAAATACAGAGATAACCATATACACAAATATGCAGTGGAAATATTACATCATTTCATTAATGGAAACTACTGAAATATGCTTACAACCAGAAATGGAAATAAACCAGCTAGGGCGATGGTAACTTATCTCTGAGAAGAGATGTGGTGGCTACATGCCTCTAAACTGTGTTACAATGAGGCTCAAAGGCCTATTTATTGTTGAGAAACAATGGTAAACCATTAACATCCCAGAACCTAACCCTAGAAGATGAAACGCCAAATTGTGGGCCCCATTTGGGTAAATTGGTACATCAATTTCCCGGGGTCGTAACTTTGGCATACGATCTCCGTTTGACGCATACAATAGCTCATTAGAAAGATCTATCTGAGAAATACAACTTTGGGAAGAGAAACATTGGTCCATTGACCCATGTTGCTCCCAGATGTCCCAAAAAACGCCGTTTAGGGCCTCAAAATAGCTTCAGAAGTTCAGGACCCAAAAAGCTGCTAAAAATAGTAAATTGTGTTACAATTATGGAAAATGAAAAACTGAAAGGGACAGTTGTGGTTGTCCAAGTGGGATAGGTGGGTGGCCATTAACATCCACCTAGATTATTCCTCCCCCCTTAGGAAGCAATGGTCCCCATTGCATTGAGTTCCCCCCTGAGATGAGGAAGCTTCTACTGAGTTGGGTCTCTGGTGAGTTGTTCTGTAATCTCAAATGTGTTTAGTAATGGTGAGAAGCATGGTCGAGGGTCGTACACATTGAACACTTGGTGCAGGCGAAGGAATGCAGGAATGTTGTGATCCAAAGCATTATTTCCCACAACCTTAGTAATGGTGTAAGGACCATGTCAACGTGGTCGGAGCTTCTGATGGGCTCTTGTAAGGTGTTCTTTCTACAGATATAATCAGACTTTATTGCCCACATGAAGCTTGTGTGCTACCCCTATAGGTGAGGGGAAGTTGTTCCTATGTTCTTTCATGACCGTATCCCTCTGTTGTTGTTGCTGCGTGGAGGAACCCTTCGCGGGGGTCATAGATGTGGTGACGATCTTCCCCTTCCTTTGGGAGCAAACCAGACAAATGAATTTCCTAGTCTGGGAGATGAGCTTGCTGCCTTTCTTAGTAGAGATTAAAGAGGTGGCGGTAGGTGGGGCTACCTCTAGTATCCTGTATAATGAATTATCCAAAGAAATAATGACAGCACGAGACCTTGACTCATACATAGCATGTCACCTCCACAAGTATGGTTGGCCTAATAATACGTCACAAACATCCAGAGGTGTAACATCACACAATACCTTGTCTATGAAGGGCTTGATGCTATAGGGAAGGTAACATTGCTAGGGAAATTTGAGATCTCATCCTTCATGAAGCCACCTGATACTGTACGGCTATGGGTGTGGTGTAGTCGATAGGCCCAACTGCTTCACAACCTCTACTGAAATAAGGTTCTTTTGGCTGCCACTGTTGACAATGAATTGCAGCGGCAAACGCTTCACCCACATCTGTGAGTGGAAAAGATGCTCCCCCTCCTCTGGATCTTCAAGTTCATTCTTCTGGATCTTGGCGGTGGCAATAATGGCGCTGGGCTCCGCATCAATTATCTGCTCCCCTTTTCCATTCCCCTTGTTGGGTTTTGGCACAGGATCAGAACATGCATCTGATTTGGAAGCCTTCAACTCGGCCACCAGCAATTGCTTGGTCCAACACTCACTTGTGTTGTGAGTGGGGCTCTTGTGGAACTCACACCACTTTCCTGTGTCCTTCTTCGGCTTTGTGGTGTTGCTCTTTTCTTGCAGCTTCAACGGGTTGTCTTGGGTCACCCCGCCTTGGCTTTGTCCTTTGGGCTTCAGATTTGCAGATCCAAAGTATCGCTTCTTCAATTTGAACTTTTTCTCAATTTTGACAGCATATCAGTACGTCATGCCAAGTGAGGAGATGTTCAGGAACTCCATCTCTTCCTAGATGTATCTATGTAGGCAGCCATGGTATTTGAGTACCATATGTAGATCAAAATCTTTGATACCCAACTGTGTGCAAAGGGTATGAAAAATGTTTGTGAACTCTGCACATCTTGGTCCCTTCCCTGCCACAACATGGTCCACTTTATGCATTTGTCCTCATAGCTTTTGATAGGCTAGTACTTCTCCTTGATGGCATCCCGGAATGAATCCCAAGTGGGTGCGGTTGAAAATAGTGAGCTTGTGCTTTCATTCTTCTACTCGTAATAGGTTTCCCACCAGTCCTTGACGTGGGGGGCTGCTTTGAGAAGAGCGAAAAAAATCTTTTCCTGACTTGAAAATTCATGAATAGAAAAATATCCTTGTAGCAAATTTAACCATTTGTCTATGGCATCTGCATCTATTTGACCCTCGAAGATGGGGATTTCAAAATTAACTTATACCTTAAACGATGTAGCATTTCCAGAGTAGCTATTGGAAGCCGATGCATCGCCTCTGGGTAGCCACTGAAGGATTTGCGCAAAGATATCCATCATCATGTTCCTTTGCTGCTCAAGGGCTTCTTCGAGCAAGATTTGGTAGGATCTCCTGCCCCCTCGTCTTTCTTTTCATCCACCATGGGAGGCCGTCAGGACTTGCGAGGCTGGTCTTGCAAAGGTTCGACCAGTTCAAGCCCTAACTCCTTATATCCTGACCATGTTGGGGACATGCAAAGAAAAAACAGAGAAAAAGAAAATCGGTCTGATACCACTGCTCCGGATTTAAACAAGAATGCAACAAAATATAGAGATAACCATATACACAAAGATGAAGCCAAAATAATACTTCATTTCATTAATGGAAACTATTGAAATATGCTTACAACCAGAAATGGAAATAATCTAGCTAGGGTGATGGTAGCTTATCTCTGAGAAGAGATGTGGCAGCTACATGCCTCTAAACTATGTTACAATGAGGATCGGAGGCCTATTTATTGTTGAGAAACAATGGGAACCCCTTAACATCCCAAAACCTAACCTTAGAAGATGAAACGCCAAATTGTGGATTTCGTTTGGGTAAATTGGTACATCAATTTCCCGGGGTCCTAACTTTGGCATACGATCTCCGTTTGAAACGTACAATAGCTCATTAGAAATATCTATCCAAGAAATACAACTTTGGGAAGAGCAACATAACGCCAAATTGTGGGCCTCGTTTGGGTAAATTGGTACATCAATTTCCCGAGGTCGTAACTTTGGCATACGATCTTTGTTTGACGCATACAATAGCTCGTTAGAAATATCTCTCCGAGAACTACAACTTTGGGAAGAGCAGCATTGGTCCATCAACCCATGTTGCTCCAAAATTTCCCAAAAAACGCCGTTTAGGGCCTCAAAATGGCTTCAGAAGTTCAGGACCCGAAAAGCTACTAAAAATAGTAAATTGTGCTCCAATTATGGAAACTGAAAAACTGAAAGGGACAGTTGTGGGGGTCCAAGTGGGATAGGTGGGTGGCCACCAACATCCACCTGGATCAATTCCTCAGATTGTAGAAGAATGTTCTTCTCGCTCGCATCATCCTATGTCATCAACTTGTGGAGATCATGCCAGTGACACGCCATCAACTAGCGGTAATAAAGTTCATGAAAAGAAGAGTAAAGTTAAGTTTCCCTGTAGGTTATGTGAAGGGAATCACCCCATTCACCTTTTTCCCTTTCTAGATGAAGCTAGAAAAGTGTTGGATAACCATCCTGCTTCTCCATAATGACTTCCATCTGATTATAGGAGATTATCCCTTAATCCTTAACTAGTTGATAAAGTGACTGACCAAAATCAATCGTTGGTCGAACCCGCTCTCTCTAAATGTGAATCCCATAAGTCTATACCTAACCAATCATAGGTCAAGGAAAAATTTCACCTAATTTTACCTTCAGTTAATCGTACCTTTCCTGAAGAGAGTGAATATGATACCACTCAGGTTCTTTTCATTTCCTCATATTCCAATGAGCTTGGGGGCAATCCTCCTATTCCATCAAGACAAGAGGAAAATCCTCCCACTGTCGTAACTCAAGGGGATAATTCTCCTATTTCTACGGTACCCCCTCCAAGTAGTCTGGTCACTTCCTTTGATTGGAATCGACTCGCAGGATGTCATCTTCCTTCTTATGTGCCTTTTCAGATCATAGTACAAGTTTGTAATATGATTGTACCTAGCACTATTATAGATGAAGGTGCATCTGTGAGTATTCTTTCCTCCACTTCTTGGCAAGTGCTCAGTTCGCCACCACTTGTGCCTGTTACCCAGAATCTATTAGCTTTTAACAGAGGAACCAGTCAACCATTAGGGATCCTTCCTCAGTTTCAAATTACTTTGGGAGGAAATTTTTTTTATCTCAATGTGATGGTAGTCCCAGGCCCTTTAGATTACAATTTACTTCTTGGGCGCGACTATGTTTATGACATGTGAGCTATTGTTTCAATACTCTTTCGAGTGATGTGTTTCCCGCATGAAGGCAGAATTGTGACTATTGAACAGCTTTCATTTCCCGGTCCAAATATGGCTTCCAGTCATCCATCTTCCCTAGATGGTCCTTTTGTCCCAATTGTATCTTCCCTACCACGGGTTAATTATGTGGCAACCCGTTCCATGCCCAAATCAACGGATGATCAATTCTATGATGTTGTACATTATGTACTGGGGGCATTGGAACTAGACCTCTCCTTCTAGAGCATTGTTCTCCCATCTGACGAGAACCTCTAGGAAGTCATGACCTTTTATGGGTCATCACCAAAGGGTATGAGCATAGTTCCTTGTCTTGTGTCAAGTTTGTTAAAAAATGAAACAAAGGGTATGAGGATAGTTCCTGATATTGTGTCAACCTCGTTAAAAAATGAAACCAAGGGGATTATCATAGTTCCTTGTCTTGTGTCAAGCTCATTAAAAAATGAAACAAGGAATCTAAGAAGAGTTCCTTGTATTGTGTCAAGCTTATTAAAAAATGAAACAAGGTCCCCTGGAGCAAAGTTCCAATTCAAATATTTTATTCGATCTCGTAAAATCCTAGTCCAGTCTTTCACTTGATCTCGTAAATGAACCTTCATTCCATTCACCTGATAGCCATGAGTAGTCTACTTAGGTGAACGCAATGAAGCTTAGGGGGCATGCACCTAGAATCGAGTCATCATGTTGGGGGCATGTAAACCACTCTCAAGCATAATCTTCATTTCAAGCTTGTGTAAAAATGAAACTGAATCTCAAGCATAGTTTTTCATTTCAAGCTTGTGTAAACATGAAACTGGATGAACCCATCTCCATCTCCAAGGATAGTTTTTCGGTTCAAGCTTGTGTAAAAATGAACCCATCTCCATTTTAACCCTTGTTATTTCCATTCTATCACCCTCTTCCATCAGATGAGCCTTGGTTTTTCTCTTTCCATCGTCACTATCTTCTTGGCTAGTCATTCCCTTTCACTTGGTTGTTTTACCCTTTTGAGGAACAGTTGAAATGAGTGCTCTTATTAGCTAGCCTCTTCACAGAACTCAACATGTTTTGAGAAGTTCCAACATCACCAAAACCCATTGTTATCCTAGACACCACTCATTCCTCAAAGTGGAGTCCTCTTTAAGCTCTTTTTAGACTCTTGAAATATGAAAAGATTGTTGAGTACTTGTCCTTTTCAACTCATTAATGGATTGGAAATTACATCTACTCAATATAAGTTTAACCCTTTTTCGGGCTGAGATAGATTATTTACGAAAAAGGAATACGTTGACCGAACATGGTCAATAGGTTCTCTCTCGTATTGTTTTACACTTTTTTGGGCTTGAGAGACAAATCTATGAAAACGAACTTGTGGAGTTTTATTTTCATCCCTTTTCAAACTCTATAAACATGAAAAGGACCGAGTTATCGTTGTCGTTAAACTCGTTAGAACATCAAATAGCGAAAACTTGTCGATCATGACAAGACCGAGTTTCACCTTCGCTAGACTTGTTAAAACATCACATAGCGATGGATTCACTCAAAGGGTGGAATTATACAACAAGCATATGTTATCATCCTCAAGCTTGATAAAAATAAATATGTATTGGTCAGCAATGACTGGGGAAATTGGAAAAAGGGGTAAATCACTTTTGGTAGCAGGTCGCTCTTGAGCATGAAAATTTCACTTCATAATCTTGACTATTTGGGTTGGTTTATCAGCTTGATGATTATCATACCGTTGGTCTATCATACCATCCATCACTTTGTTTTGGGTCAATGTTACCAATTCATTTTAGTGTCGCCGACATGTTCAGGACAAGTCATTGAGCCAAAATTCATCCTTTGCAATACCATAAACCTTCATTTTCATGACCTCCATTCCTGAACCTTGTGTCATCTGTCAAATTATGTTTCCAAAATAATTACTCATTTCGTGTCGTTGATGTGGGATACATCAAGGCCCTCCTGTGATGAGTCACTTCTTGTCAACATCAACACATTATCCAATAAGTTGACTTAGAAACACCCTTCCAGTACCTTGAGGCTTGCATACATCAATGGCAAGTTTCTCACTTCTGACGACAGCTCGACATCATTGGCCTTCGACTGTAAGACTTTGTATGGTGTTTCACATCAAAACATCCATTCACACCATGCAAAATGTACTGCAGTACCTTGAGGATCATTACCATTATCAGTGATTTCTCTCGCCTCTGTTAATGACTTACATCATTGGCTAGTAATCAGATGGTGTCTTCCGATGTTCAACTTTAGATCACACACTCACATGGTTAAACTCATACTTGAGTGAATGATTGAATGAGATAAAAGACCTCGGATCTAGCTTCATCCATCCGAGTTGCGATTTCAGGAAATGTACCAAATCATCTATACAATTTCTTTACATTGATGGTCATTCCGATCATGGATCTATATCTATAGATGATAGTCTATGTACTTGTAATGAAAGTTTATATGTTCATCATGGGTATGCCTTCCCTCAACAATTCATGAGAAAAAAAAATCAAAATATCATGATATTATGTATTGTAATCGGTGTAGGTCAGGAACCACTCCAGAACCTCCTCATCACATCGTAAAGCATTTCACTTGACATTAACATTTTTCGACTTCATGCTTCAGGTGGCAGCTGTTATAGATCCATTTGGGCACATCACTCCCATCATCTAGATCAATGTTTTAGGGCTCATTAAACCCTAATTTTAGTTGCTACATTCCCTAAACAAGTCAACCTTTTGAATTCCTCCTTACCAAATTGTTTCATGACCTGAAGACATCCTGAAATAACCTCTAGAGGGACCAGCGTAGATAGGCCCATGCAAGAGTGCATTGTAGAGTATTTAAGTCCATGCTAGGGTGCTCTATAGAGCACTTAGGTCCTCTTTGACCTGCTTTGGGCGAGTTTGAGCGAAATTCACATAGGGTTTGGGGAATATTCTTATCTTTTGGAGCCTTCTAAAAGATTCCCACACTTATCATCTCCTATGAGCTCGACAATGGATTAGGAATGAGTTAAGATACCTCCTATCCTCACATCCCTTCCTCCATGGAACTAATTCTAAGTATGGAAGGAAATTCAATACCCTCATTGATGACAAAACCTCCTCCATATTCCTATAAATTGAGCACTCATCTAAATGATCAGGGGCTGGACTTTGATGAATTGTAAGGAGATAATGTAGTTTGAGAATTGAGACTATTGAAAGTGTTGTTATGCTACTGGAATGTCATGCTTATTATGTGATGTAGATTGACCAAAAGCTGGAGGAGTGACTTTGAATCAGGCTTCATGGTTGTAATTATTCCTTCTATTCAATAAAGTATTTACACCTATTTCCATATGCTTATCTTGATATGTGATGCTTATATGTGTGAATGTATATGATTCCATTTACTTGTAATCAATAGATATTTTTCTTTGATTGGTTCTTTGTATTACGTTGATGTTTACAGGTACTTCTCAAGCATGTTAAGTACGAGAAGGAGTGACAGGACATACAAGTAGGCCCTCTCATTCTCTTTGTCTTATCTATTGTTTATAGAAAAATGTTAAAGTGCTTTAAATTGTTGTTCTAAATATGGCTATTTATCTAGGGAATTAGTATTTATTTGTAGACACCAAATTCTTCATAACAGGCATGATCCTACAAATTAACCCCCAACACATGCTAACTAGGCGAAAATTTCACCGCGCGGTGGGCCATATTTTGTCGGTCGACTCTTCATCGCAAATCGTAATCGGAAAGGACCAGAAGGCTTAAGGTTTGTGTACATGGAGGGTGATTGTGGGATTGTGATGTGGTGGACCTGACCGAAGTATTAACCGCAATGGATAAACATATCACGTCTAGGATCCTTTCGCAAATCATAATTCGACAAAGTATCGGCGGTCCATATATGATGGACTTTTGTTTTTATGCGAAGTGCGATTGTGATCTACGATCCATCACATGGCAAAGGGCTGATCCCTTAATTCCTTTCTGCCTGTCCTTTGCGAAGTGTGATTGTGATCTGCAATCCATCACATCACAACCCTTCCCTACTCGAGGCTGATTCTTTAATGCCTTCCTAACTGCCTTATCGCATCACACCTTGGCTATTCTGGGGCCGATTTTTAACATCGACCCTCTTGTGAGATATGATTTGTGATATGCGGGGGCCAATGATGGTTTACCACTTGGTGCCTCCCTATTCGCTAAAGGGCCTTGCCACATCATTCAATCCTACCATGTGTCCAAGTCAAACTTGAACTTTGACTTGCTCTAACTTCTGCATATGATCTCAGATTTGAGTGTCATTTGAACCATTGGAATCAGAATGATGAGCTCTTTGATATGAGCCCCTGATCAATGAACCTCCATCTCTCGTATTTCTCTCGATTTCATATTATACAAAATCGGACCATAAGCGTTCCAGATTTGGTAATTTTTCCCTTCCATTCATAAATTCCTAGTAGTTGTGCCAATATTTTGGAAGACCTAGAAGAGCTAAGCTCACCAATTCATCTTTTGCAACTGATCAGGAGCTCAAAATTTGCCCAAAAACCAAAGTTGTCAGAATGGTGTGGAACCTAAATGACCAAGTAGTCCTCATCATCCTGAATCTGACATAAATAATTTCGTGAAAAATGGACACTGTATGCTCCCGTAAATGTGATCTGTTTGTTTTCCCAAATAAGCAAATTTGGTGCAGGAGCTGACAGGGATGATGACTGGGGATTCGTATAGCCCAATAAGAAAAAAGAATATTCCTTGGAATATTTTAGGAATATTTCATTGAGTTGGCACTGTCCAATTGGTCTGTGTGTCATGGGTTTGGGCTAAGTAGGAGGTGACATGTGGCTAAGTCGGAGGCTGCCCTGTGTCCTCTGAAAGACGTGTTAAAATTTTGGTGTGGCAGATAAGTCAGATGCTAGGAATGATCCCATGACCTCCCATTTCACAGTGCCAAGGCCTACCATTGCACCCTCATGTTGGTTCTTAACATGTAATGGTCGCAGGTTAGTGTTAACATGTATTGTCCACTAGGATGGAGGGAGACCACAAGTGTAACCATCAACGACCCTCCCATGTGAACACCACGCCATCTTCCAGCCTAACTGCCACCCGCTGACATTGTAACCTGACCACCAACCTAACCATGATCGTCATGGCCTATGTGAACACTGCCTCAAACCCTAACATTCAATGTGACCACCAGAAGGAGGGGGACCTGCACCCAGAGCTAGCCTCTGGGTGCATGGCCCCCATATGACCCAATTTTTGGCTCTAAGGACTTGACAACTAAATTAACCTTCCTACAAATTTTCCTGGCACATGGAAAAATTTTCACCGAGTTACCACTTTTTGAGGCGAAATTGTAGGATCATGCCGGATTTGGTGCAATTTGTGGAGCTAATAGTGGCCTAACTGGGAGATTTCATAACTTCTTCAGTTTTCAACAAAATGGGGTGAAAAAAGAGGCTAGATAGCCATTTTTAGACATTTTGGACTCATTGGAAGAGGTTTCAGGATCAAAGGAGCACTTTTGGATAGGATTTTTTCAAATTGAAGCTTATGGGTGCCATGGTCCACCAGAGTGTTGACTCAGCTTATGGAGGAGTTTGAAGATGGAGATGACCTTGCAGGGGTCTTCCAGCCTCCATGTGCTTTCTGCAATAGCCATTACATCAGTTTTATAGATTTATTTCTTCTTTCCTCTATATGTGTTTTGGAGAAGAGACTTTTTTATGTACTTCAAGTGGATTGTGGTATTGTTTATGCTCATTTGAAGTTGGAGCCTGGAGTCTTGGTGTAATATGCTTGTGATTATTGAAGGTTTACATGTTTGACTATAGGTTAACATGTGGATGGAGAGAAAATTTTTGTAGAAGTTGTTTCTTTGAAGGAGAAAATCAAGCCATTCCATTTCAGTAGTTTATGTACTCTTCTTTTCTAGACATTGAGCATAATGAGAAGGCGTCATGCCTTTCTAGTTGATCCAAGGAGATGTAGCCAAGGAGGGTTGAACTCCTTTAACAATGGCTGGTGTATTATTGATTGATGCATGCTTCCATTTAGTGTTTTGGTTACAAGTATTAAAAAACTAACCTAAGTAAACACACATAAAAACTCATGTTTTTACTTGCTATTTTGGAGTACAAACCTCAAGCACATTTTTCTATTATGATGAGGATCTTAGCACAAAAATCTAATATTCTAAATTCATATCAATAACATTTACACCAACCCCTCCAAGCTCATCTTGCACTTGTGTAAATCTGGTGAGATACTGCGAAATAGTATCATTTTTATGCATCTTGATGTTTTGAAGTTTCTCTTTCAAAGACAATTTTCTATGGTCACTCTTATTTTTTAATTTCTTAGTCAGTGCCTTGCACATGGAAAATGGTCTCTTTGCCAAGAGATTTGAGACAATGTGGTCTCTCATTCCTCCAGGATTATTCTCCTCACCTTGGCTACATCTTTCTTCCATTAGGATAGGTTTTGGACATCAGTCAATCCTAGTTTTGGAATGTCTATCTTGACATAATCCAACAATCCATTATCATCAAACATTGCCTCTATGCGATCCTTCTAGGAAATGAAATTTTAGTTTCCTTCCAAGGCATACTCTAATCTCATTCCATTGAAAGCTACCCTCCCAACTTTGAGGAAATCCTGCTACACTGAAGTTGCAAGTTCAAACCTCCTAAGGAACAACTTCAAAATTCTTGTTCTAATGTTAATCCTACTATGATTCCATGTAGAAATTTTATATAATTGCAACTTTTCAAGAAATTTAATCTAAGATCATGAGACACAATTCTACTCTATTGATATGTGGAATGAAAATCACAATTTAAAACAACATGCTTACACATGCAATTAAGAAAAACACAAATGCACAATGATTTATAGGGGAATACAAACAGGAAAATCCCCTCAAGTCTGTTTTCATTAAACAATGAATTGAGAAATTATTACAATTGCTAGCTCTAGCTCTGAGCTCAACTTGCAAACAAATAATTTTTCTCTTTCTCAATGAAAAACCTATGGCCAACATTCAACCAAATATTTTATCAACAATTCCCCTCTTTCCTTGCACAAAGCCTAAGGAAATTATCCCCTATTCTTTAGGAATTTCATCCGAAATGATTGCGCATTTCCCAAGGATTGATCAATTATTGCATGCAACACTTGTATACTCAACACTAGTTTACAATTGACGTTACACTGCCTTGGGATCTCCACCACAACTGAGAAATTCACATTCCTTGCATGCATGAGCTATTTTTGGTTTATTAATTAGTTAGTTAAATGATCTATTGTTAGATTGTTGTCCCAATGCACAACTAACCTCCAACTAGTTCTATTATCTGTTAGAACTAGTTTAACTAAGTACAACTGGAAATAATTGAATTGGATTGCTATAAATTAGCAATCACACATGCATAACTAAATTCCAAACCCTCTAAATCGAATTTATTGGTCTAATTGAGTGACAAGAGCCATGTCACCTCAATTAACTACCTCCAAGTTGTCTTCTAATGTGAAAATTTTGATTTTTCTCAATTATACCAAGGGTAAGCCAAATTAAGCCTTTCTTACTGCACTTCTCAACACTTATCTACATTTTAAATCTGTGACTTGAACCAATCACATCATAACCTCATAAATTTGTGATTTTTATTTAGATATAGCTTTACTTGTGTTTTGATAGCATTTACAATTTTTGTGGATAAATTTTAGTTTCCAGGTACTATCAACATGGATTCCATTACTTTGATGTCATCTACAACATATATTTCTCCACCTAGAAGGATATACATAATGGATGTTTTAAGGAGCAGTTTTGAGAGTATTATCGAGAGTCTTATCAACATAGTACCCATATATGGAGACACAACTTGGTACATAGACATGACAATAAATATGACTTAGAGAGATATATATCAAAATTTCAACAAATATGTGGTTCCTAAAGATGAAGAGGACTGTGACACATATATCAATGTGAGACAATATTGGTTCCATAAAATAGAAGCCCAACCTCTAGTTTTCCCATATGGAAAAAATATTGATTAGATAATTTCCAACATACCAATGAAGATGGTACTATTGTAAAAAATGACCATGGTGAACTAGTGGCTTCTTATACAACAATAGATATGAAAGAATATTAAAATATGCCTAACATCATGTAATATGTAATACAAGGTTGGTTCTTAGCTATGAAAAGAAACAAAAGACATTCTAAAATCTTAGTGGCAAGAACATAGAAAGTTTCGGTAGAGATATTGTGGAACATATAAGATAAAATCACTTATAATGGTATATTCGATGTTGGTTGCTATGCGTTATAGGCTATATGGAAAAAAATATGTGGAGTTTTTCCAGGAGAATTGGGTTCCAATTCTTGAATTGTGTGCAACAAACAAGGCCATCTTTAACTGGGAATACTTCTTGTCCTCCTCCATATAGACAAACATCAAATTAACCAAAGGCACTCCTAAAGGAAAACAACCAAATTTCTACGTGGCTTCATATTTGATAGATGCCATTTGTGCCCATTTGCGAGTTTGAAGTAATGGGATGGAATTGGATTTGTGATAAATATATACAACTAGTACATATTAACTACATGGATCCCCCCCTCAATGATAAGTCCAAAATAAGAACCAGGAACCATCTTTCAAGTTCTCATGCTAAAACTATTGATCCTAAAAAACACTACCTGAAAAACCGCCAAAGTTGGATATTGAAAAAACTCAAATTAGAAGAGAACATGAGTTAGCTATAAGTCTGAGTCAGCTTTGAAATTTTGTTTGACAACTCCATCACATGCCAAGCTACAAAAGGATTCATTTGTCCTTTGATTGCAATCAACATCCTTTGTCCACTGACAGAATATTGAGAATGCCCACTGGCTACTTTGATGTTGACTACCCACTGGCTGCTTTGATGTTTATGAATGCCCACTGGCTAATTTGACAATGCCCACTAGTTGATTTGTTGATGATTCGCACCGGCTGATTTGAAGATGCCCATTGGTTGCTTTGTTGATGTTGTTGAGACTTTCAATCTAACAACCTCCCTTAATTCCATTATCATTTCCCCCCTTTATTAGGTGAAAGGAGAGACAATCATCTGCATTTGATTTCTGAATTCTGAACTCCCCCCCGTTAGGTGTAGGAGAGTTTCACTGTTGTACTCCCACTTTCAGGTGCATGAGAGTACCATCTTCATTTGACTGTTGGCTGCAATAGGTGACATTAATGAATTTTGTTGTAAAACTTATACAATCGTTTTACTGTTGATGACCACTCCCAAGGATCAATCCATGAATAATTGATCTTTAATCTGGTGGGTTGGTCTTGTTTGCAACATTTCTCTGATGAATGATTACGCTTGCCACAATGATGACAAGGATGGAGATTAAAACACTGATCTTCCATGTGACCTTTTCTTTGACAATGTTTTCATGTGGGGTTGTATTCAACTTTCTCATGGCTTGTTGATGTTATTTGATCAAGAAATCCTACATTGATGAACTTAATCGTCTTAGAATAATCAGGGATATGCAATTTATTTTCATCTTTGTCATATCCTAATCCTTGTCTATTTTTGTTACTTTGGATTTCTTCCCACGACTTGATGATTGGTTTGGAAGAAAGTTGAACTAGATCAAGGACCACTTCGACACTTGAAGTTGGTTGGATCAGTGACTTGGAATCAAAATCTTTATCTTCATCTGTACGGATGAAAGACTTGGAAACATCACTTTTCTGTTGCAACTCATCTCTTTGAAGTTGCAACTCCATTTGAAGAAACTCAATCATTTCATGTGCATGTTGTAGATTCATTGAAATATCAATAAGAGTTGATTTTCTGATTTGCCCCATGTCTTCAGTAGTTGAGAGGATCAAATTGTTAAGAATCTTTAATAGCTGAATTCTTTTCGCCATGTGAACTTTCATACTTTGAATTCAGGCTTGCTTGTACTGGCTTGCTTCATGTTGTGAACTTTGCACTTGCTTGAACTCGCACTCTTGATTGATTATTGACACTTTGTGCTTTCAGGAATGTACTCACTGAATGTGCTGATTTTAAAAAAGAAGGGTGTTGAACACTGTCGAAAATGCACCCACAAGACAAATGACAAGTTCAATCTTAATGACTCAGTTGAAGACTTACCTGACTTAATGAATTCACATTAACAATTCAAATTAGGGTGTCGGTTACAACCGAGAATGCACTTGTACAATTAGTTAAAAAATGTTTATTTGCAAGTGATACAAAAAGTGTTGATGATGTTGATGTCGCATTGGCTTGAAATGCTTGATTTTGTAGCATCCTTAACTTGATTGCTTTGATTACATGATGTGGGATGTGCTTTCTTGGAAGATCATCTTATCAAGTTGATGATGTTACGCTTTGTGCTTATGTACTTAAGCTTGATTACAGGAGCTTGATTAAGCGTTCTTATACTTAAGCTTACTTATGTGCATGTAGTTGTTTAAGCATAATACAAAGAGAGCATTTTGGGAATCTGAATACAAGTCATGCACTCATTACACACAGTGTACCTAAGATCCCTTTATTCAATTTTAGGAGAATCTAGGACACAAGCACCACAAAAAATTATGATTTTATTAATTATTGAAGTACATCATTCTTCAATGTCACAACTTTGTTGTGGAAACTTCTCAATGAGAATGTCACACTTGCAAATTTTGGAAGCAAATTGTCTTCAAAAAACTGCCTGCACTAACTCAATTGCTCTCAAAGTAAAAGATTATTTTGGATTGCAGTAATGTCTTTCACCCAAACAAATTCACTTATCGCTCCAAATTTACAAAATATGCACCTTATGACTCCACAAAATCACTTATTACTCCGTTAGAAATACTCCTTATCTCACCAAAATGTACAAAAATCACCTCTTACTTCTCACTCCAAAAAGCGTATCACTCCAAAATATTAAAACATACCCTTATTACTCCAAAAACATCACTTTAGAAATAAGAAAACACATCTTATTTCAAAAAATACCTTTTCTTATAAAATTACCTTCCCGTTACCTTATCACTCCATTACATAAAAAAAATTTACAAACACTCCTTATGTCTCCTTAAAATTCCATAAAAGCTTTATAATCACTCTTATTACAGCATTAATTTTAATCTCTTTTCTTTTAAAAACTCCCATTAAAAAGTTCCTTTTTAGAAAAATGAAAAAAGTGAATGTTACGTTCACTTTAAAATGTGAATGATATTCCGCCCGATCGGGCTGGATGAGCTGGCGAGGAGAGACATAATTATCCGGCGGCGCATGAAGAAGGTTGCAGGCGAGGGTGATCACGGCATAATTGCCATAGGCAAGTGGAAGGGCCGGCAGGTAAATGATGCAGGTGGTATGAGCGTGAGACGGGACGGAAGGACGGCGAGGGGAACTGCTTTCAAGGATCCCAGCCTTGGGCGTACCTCCCATCATCGCCTCAGGAATAATACCAAGGAGCGGACACATAGTAAGTGTTATTGCTGCCGAAGGGACCAGAGCTGAGAGGTGAATTTTAAGTCTGCAGTCGGGAGCCCAGAATGACACTAGAACCGGGATAATTTCATAAGGGAATTCGGAGGAGACAGGAGCAGAGCAAGAAGGAGCATGGAGCTGGACGGTAGCGGGAGTGGGAGAAGATGGCTGCGCAATGGGGGTCCTGAGGACCAGAGCAAGATAACAGCTGACAAGAAAGGAAAACGTAAGGTGGAGGTAGATGAGCAGCCCAAAATTCAAATTTTAGAGATTTCAGAGGAGGAAAGTGAAGAGTAGGAGGAAAACCAGGCAGGGGATGTTTGGAAAAACAGATGGCAAAAGTTACCAAGCGAGGACGACGATGAAGCGACAAAGGATCCAGCTCATGATGCAGGCCGAAGCAGGGGAGGAACCGTGGCAAGGGTAGAGGAGGAAGGGGTCGCAGGGGCCGAGGCGGTCGGCGGAGGAAGGACCTGGCGGAAAGAAGAGGAAGGAGAGGGCGCCAATGCAGCCCGAGTCCGGAGGAAAAAACAGAGCCTGACGCAGGAGGGGAGAGGCAAAAAACTATATAGACTATTGGCAATAGAATTAGGATTGCTGAGCAAGAGTATAGGGAGAAGTCAAACCCAAAAATCAGGAGAATTTTAGAGCATTGGGAAGAGGAAGCCATCCAGGCTCAATCAGAAGATGAGATGGAAGAGTGGATAGCTCTCATGCCCGACCCTGGACATACCAGAGGTAGAATGACTCTCTACAAGTAGTCCCTACACCTGTACTGGGTCATGAAGAGGCTCATGGCAAAAGCTTTGGAACAGGTGGCCATGGAGATGGCAGAGATGGTACAGAACACCCCAAATGTGAAGAAAGAGTTGAAGGACATTGTCATAACCCTGCTCATGCAAGAGAAAAGATTGGAGGACCTGAATCAACAGCTGGTGGCAAGTGGACTACTGGTGAAGAAGGAAAAAGCTCAGCAAGATGAGCCTGCAAAGAAATGATCAAAGGCATGCTTTGGCTAGTCAGGAAATCTGTTCTGTTTTTTCTATTTTGCAGACATGAAAATTTTAGCTGTTATTATATCTAGGAAGCAGTATATAGGTAGTAATAGAAATATAGTTAACAGGCTTGAAGCTAGGATTGAACAGATGGAAACTTCCTATTTTTGTTATGATGTGAAGACTGTTGGGTGGCCAAGATACCCGGTTTCCCTTCGGGGCGGGGTGAGGCCACCTTGATGATGTAAATATTTTTATGTTCATAGAAAAGGACCTACTCATCTTACAAAAAAAAAAAAATGTGAATGATATTAAACAAAATTAACACACATGAAAAATAACAGAGACATAGAAATGGCAGAAAAGGCCTTAGCCTTACTGTATTCCTTGCATAATGCAATACAATGTACAAACAATGATAATGGTACAAATAAATAAATGAAGTTTGTCTCAAGACAGTATGTCTATCTTGGACACTATGGTTGGGAAAATCTCTCAACCAAACACTAATTTAGGAGCCTAACTAGTTGGAGAGAATCTCTCAACCAAGTAGAGCCTAAATTGACTCCTAACCATGAGGAACAAAGTCACTCTAGAAAGGTAGGATTAAATCCAACTTTATTGATTTTAATTAATTTAATTGTTTTGGACTTAGAATTGTTTTCATCACATGAGAGTGAGGCTAAAAATGGATTTATTGGATCATGGGTACAAAGGAATGTACAAGAAGATTGTAAAATCCTTTGTCTCAATAGTATACGAAATAATTTTCAATTTTTACCCTCCTCACATGTCTAATAGATATAGGGCATATTTTCAAGGCATTATAGATTCATTCACCCAAGGATATTCTACTCATCAAAGTATATGTTGTGTACAAGCTACCTCACCAATTAGAAACTTTCATTATAGACAAGGTAATGCTTCAAGTGGTGGCATATCAGCTTACCATCAGGCTAGCAAAGTCTCCTTTCAAATACAATAAATCCCCATAACCTACTTTTTCTTTATATATTGGTTCTATTGTATTAAGAGCTTCAAATATGCCGAAGTGGAGGTCGAAGATCTAAATAACTATAGGTTCATCATGTTAAGCTATCACAGGTATGATCCCAAGAAAATTTCCACTAAGCATTGCAAAGCTATTTTGATATTGTAACTAGGACAAACCTTTCATATAGGTTGGAAGAGATTAAAGAACCTTTCAAGATAAGGGATGTTATGATAAAATTGTATGAGAAGGTTATTTCCAAGTTCAGGAACACTAAGGGTTGGTTATAAGAAATTAATAACAATATTAGAGTCAATCAAGGTTGTCCCTTATCTTCTACCCTTTTTAACTTATATATTAACAAGTTAGAAGATTTTTTAACAGATGTAAGTTGTGTCATCCAACTCTTGCTAGTATATTCATTGTTCTTCTTTACATTTATGATATTACTCTTATTGAAAGGAGTTTCTATGATATATGCAAGAAACCAATAATCCTCAATTATTCTTGCTCCAATATGAGTATGACTATTAATATTGAAAAAATGAAATTCACACCCAATAATATCACAAATGATATTTTTGTATATGATAACAACTTGGAGGAAGTTCTTTCATACAAAGATCTTGGAATCAATATCATGAGCTCAATTGGAATTATATACTTGAGAAAATAATAAATGAAGGATGGAAAACTTATTATGGGCTTGAAAACAATAATAAATCAACATAATTTGGATGTGGGATTAAAAAAACTCCTCTTTGATAATATTGTTACTCATATTATTTTATATGGTTGAAAATTTTGGGGATGCAAAATATTTGGAGAATCTTGGAGGAAGATAAAATAGATCCAAAAGAAATGTATAACCTATAATCACAAAATTAAAGGAAATATCTCTTACCCTATCATCCTCATAGGAGAAACCCTTTCATCCATTCAGAGCACATTGATAACTAGGTACCTAACATACAAGAACAAATTAAACAACATGAAAGACACAAGGCTTCCTAAAATTTCCTTAAAATCCATCCATAACCATCTGTGGTTGAAGCAAGTATGGAATAAGGATGCCCAATCTCAAGTAAACCATTGCATAATAAAGGAATAAATTGAATTTTATAAAATAAGTATATGTAAAAATATTATTACATCAAAATTTGAGGAAACAATATGCTACAATAAAGACTTAGAGGGAATAAGAAAATTAAGATATCATAAGGAGACGGTCATCACTAAAATGAAACATTATAAGTATCTCTCTATTTAGAGGAGTTTAAAGAAGAAAATAAACATTATTAAAATAATAATTAATTCTCATGACATTCTGTTCAAAATGCAACAAGAAAATCCTAATTTAATATTTTCCTTGAATTCAATTAGGAATAAAATTGTAAATTCCACATCTCATGAAAACTTGTATTAGTTAACTAAGTTAATTTGACTTAGTTGGCTTAGTTGGCTTAGTTAATTCAATTTGAGGATCTAACTTGACTCATGTAGAGTGCCTCCTACATTATAGGAGCTCTGGTTGAGTTTATTTTGATTTGTAATTGATTAATTTAGTTTAATTGAGTTAAAGTCAGTTTAACTAGTTCTAACTGTTGGAGGAACTAGTGGAAGTCTAGTAGTGTGGTGCTTCCTGCAGTGTAGTGTGGTGCTGCCCGCAGTGATCAACGAGTAAACTGATGATTCACTCATAAATAACTCATGCATGTCATATCTATTAGTTATCTAGTTGAGATTGGTGTTCAGGGATAGTGTACTATCAGTTGTATAATCATCTGAATTACAGTACATGTGGTGCATGCAGTAAGAGGAAGGCCTGTGAGGATTGCGCAATTCATATTAACGAATTTTCATAATTAATAGGGAGCTAATTCCCAAGGAAACACCGCAAGGAAATAGGGTCTTGGGCAAGAACGAAATTGGTTAAGTACTGGCATGGGCTAGTCTGGGAAGCAGTGAGATAGATGGATATAGTGTAAAGGTTGCTCGAGCTTGAGAAAAACATTGTAATCATCTCATATTTTCTGAATAATTAAATATATAGATAGCATGGATTTTTAGTTGTGTATTTCGCCATGAAATCATTGTGTAATGTGTTTATTGAATTCTTTCTATTGTACACTTCGTGATTTCGTGATAATTTAATTATTTCTACTGATGCGTAGAGTAGATTCAAGTCTATGGTTTTATCATATTACAATTAGTAGTTTGAATATACAAGGAATTTCGACATGGTATCAGATTATAAATCACTCTAGAAGAGGAGAATATGAGTTTTTCTTTTGAAGGTGAAATCAAATTTGCAGTATCATACTTCAGAGCCAATAGGATGTTGTTCTACGAATTGAGACTTTAATATGCTCTTGAGGGTAGCTTGAACTATACTTCTTGGAAGGACAGGATGGAGGCAGTGTTGAAAGATAACATGATTAAGGAATTCATAGACAAAGATATTCTTAAGCCTCCTATAGTTGATGCTCAAGATCTAGAAAAGTGGAGAAAATGTGTTGCAAAGGCAAGAAGGGTTATCATAGAAGTAGTTTGAGATCATATTGCCTTGAACCTCCATGATAAGGGGACTGCACATGCAATGTGGAAGGCCCTGACAAACCTGTTTCAAAAAAACAGTGACCATAGGAAGTTGGCATGGAAGGACAACCTCAGAAAAATAAAGATGGAGAAGGGTGACATAGTATCAAACTACTTTACCAAATTAATCCAATGTTGGGATGAGCTTGGAAGTGTCGGTGTTACGATTTTTGAAGACAGTGTAGTTAGCCTAACACTTCTAGGCCTTCCCAAGAGATGGCACAACTACCAAGACTCAGTAAATGGGAGGGAGAAGCTACCAGAGTGGGAGTGTTTTTGGTTCGACTTGGTGCAAGAAGAGATTCGGCGGAACACGAGAGATGGATCCTCATCCAAGCATAATGATGAGGAGAATTGTGACTTAGCTAGAAAGGTGAAGCTAGAAAGGTGAAGAAAGGGAAAGGGAAGTAATCCCATTCCAAATAAAATTCCATTGAGGGAAGAAATAATAAGACATGTCGATGATTAAATGTTTTCACTCTCATGAGCTGGGACATTATATCATGAAGTATCCCCACAAGAAGGTTGGCAAGAACCCATCAAGAGGAGAAGCAGGTGAAGCTCTTACATCACAATTCGAGTTGGATTTCACCATCATCACTTGCATGGTGACAACAATGATGGGTAGTTTGTGGTATTTGGATAGTTGAGCTTCATTCCATACGACTAGAAATAAAGAATTATTTAGTGAATTGGAGGATAAGGACCTCAAAATGCACATCGAAATGGGAGATGATGGGAGGTATAGCACAACCGACATCAATATTGTTACCTCTCAAAGGGAGTATGGTTCTCCACTCACATTACAAGATGCCATGTATGTTCCAGGTTTGAAGAAGAATTTGGTTTTAGTTTCCATGTTGGAGGACTGTGGCTACAATGTGATATTTAGAAAAGGAATGAATTTGCTTCATCATATAGCCTCAATACAAGCCAAGTCGATCAGGGTTTAGGTGAAGAACCTCTACAAATTGGATGTAGAAGACTATGCTACTTTGAGCACAAAAGAAGAGAAGGTGTAGAGCCAAGAAATCAGTGAATTATGGCATAGAGGATTGGTTTACTTGCACCACGGATCTTTTAATATCATGCAACAAATATCCACAAGACTTCCCAAGGGTACACTAGATTAGATAGATTTTTATGCAACCATGTCACAAAATAGAAGAAAATATAGATCAATGACTTCAAAATCAGCCTCTTCGAGGGGGAAACCTCCTTTACATTACACAAATGAATGATTCTTGGATGATACAAATGAAAAGACCTCCTTTCTATATATAGGAGTCTAAGGGGTCACAATATAATCAGAGATGACATAACAATAATAATGTAAGGGCACAACAATAACAATAGTGGGATTCTATGGGGCATAATAATAACAATATGGGGACAACATGGGCATAATAATAACAATAAGGTGCTATAATGACAATAATAATAAGGGAATACACTAGTATTATAGGGACCTAACATGCGCCTCTCCTTCAAAAAATGTTGTCCTCAATGCTTGAGTAATCCTGGATGCTTCTGTATAAAAAGTTTAGCCTCCTATGTGGAATCTGCAATGGGTAAGTTATTCCACTTTAGGAGATACTCTAAAATTGATCGATTCCGTAGTTGTCGAGCTCTTGTTTCGGTGACTGTTTCAAGTTCCAATATGAATTTTATTTCCTCGTTAATTTCTGGAAATATTGTTTGAACTCGGATCTTGTCACCTATAACCTTCTTTAAGCATGAAACATGGAAAACTGGGTGCACTCGGGAAGATGTTGCAAGTTCCAATTTGTATGCCATAGTACCAATCTTTTACAATACCTTGTATGGACCACAATACTTTGGTGATAATTTATTATCCTTCTTAGCTTGCTTGAGGGACAATTGTTTGTATGGTTGTAGTCGTAAAAATACTGAGTCGCCTACATGAAAACTTATTTTAGTATGATGTTGGTCTACCTGTTGTTTCATTCTATTTTGCACCAAATTCAGTTTACCCTTTAAGAGTTGGAGAACTTTTTGCTGGTGCTCGACGTGACATTCCACTGCTTCAACCTTAGAATTTTCTCTTAAATATGATGTGATGGATGGTGGATTATATCCATAAAGTGCCATAAATGGGGCCTTTTTATTTGCAGTATGGAAGGAAGTATTATACCACCATTCATCTAGAGGCAATCATTTGACCCATTGTACCTTTTTATTAGATACAAAGCAACGAAGATATCCTTCCAAACATTTGTTCACTATCTCAGTTTTCCCATCAAATTGAGGATGATAAGATGAGCTATGAGCTAATTGAGTACTGATACAAGAAAATAATTTTGTCCAAAAATTTCGAGTGAAAATAGGATCTCTATTACTTACCATAATCCTTGGGTTTCCATGTAGCTTTTGAATTGTTTCCACAAATGTAGTAGAAACTGTACTAGATTTAAATGGATGAGATAATGCACAAAAGTGTGCATACTTGGTAAGTCTATCAACTACGACCTGATGACACTCTTTCACCTATAACCTTCTTTAAGCATGAAACATGGAAAACTGAGATCTTGTCACTTATAACCTTATTTAAGCATAAAACATGGAAAACTTGGTGCACTCGGTAAGATGCAGCAAGTTCCAATTTGTATGCCATAGTACCAATATTTTACAACACTTTGTAGGAACCATAATACTTTGGTGATAATTTATTATCCTTATTAGCTTGCTTGAGGGACATTTGTTTGTATGGTTGTAGTCGTAGAAATACCCAGTCACCTACATAGAAACTTTTTTTGTTGCGATGTTGATATGCCTGTTGTTTCATTCTATTTTGTGCCAAAGTCAGGTTATCCTTTAATAGTTGGAGAACTTTTTGTTGATGCTCGACATGATATTCCACTACTTGAACCTTAGAATTTTCTCTTAAATATGATGTGATGGACGGTGGATTATATACATAAAGTGCCATAAATAGGGCTTTTTTTTGCATTATGGAAGGAAGTATTATACCACCATTCATCCAGAGACAACCATTTGACCCATTGTCTCTATTTATCAGATACAAAGCAATGAAGATATCCTTCCAAAAATTTGTTCACTATCTTAGTTTTCCCATCAGATTGAGGATGATAAGATGAGTTATGAGCTAACTAAGTAACGATACAAGAAAATAATTTTGTCCAAACATTTCCAGTGAAAATAGGATCTCTATCACTTACAATAATCTTTGGGTTTCCGTGTATCTTTTAAATTGTTTCCACACATGTAGTAACAACTATATTGGATTTAAATGGATGAGATAATGCACAAAAGTGTGCATACTTGGTAAGTTTATCAACTACCACCATGATGACACTCTTTCCTTTGGACTTGGGTAAACCTGTGATAAAATATATGAAACCTCCTCCCGATGTTGACTTGGAATGGATAAAGGTTGTAATAAACATGGGATATTAATTGTCTAAAATTTATTTTGTTTGAAAACAAAACATTCTGCCACAAAATTTTGAATACCAGATTTAAGGCCATCCCAAAAAAAATCTTCTTAACCCTGTGGTAAGTTTTTAAAAATCCTAAATGCCCTCCTAAGGGATAGGTGTGCAATTGCAGAAGAATCTTTTGTTTGAGTTGGGAATTCTTACAGAGGTATAAGCAATCTTTGTACCATAATAAATCATTTTTCCAGCTAAATGTATCAGATGTACTGGGATCTTGTTGCAACTTTTGAATGAGTTCCCACACTTCTTCATCATTCTTGCATCCATCCCTTGCTTTGCTTATCCAATCTGGCTGGATAGTAGAAATGGCACAAAGCAATTCTTCCACATCCTCATCCTTTCTTGAGAGTGCATCTACAACAACATTTTGCTTCCCTTTTTTGTAGATGATTTAAAAGTCATAACCCAACATCTTTGTGACCCATTTTCACTGCTATTCTAAAGATAATATTTGTTCTAAAAATTATTTAAGACTATCATGATTCATTTTTACCTTGAAGTGTCTTCCCATTAGGTAAGGTCACCATTTCTTAAGTGCGTGTAGTATTGCTAACATTTCCTTCTCATAAATAAATTTGTGTAAATACTTTCCTTTGATTAGATGACTTTCAAAAGCAATGGGTCTTTCTTCTTGCATTAAAACAACACCAATTCCATTTCCTGAGGCATCACATTCCACAATAAAGGTTTTTGTGAAGTTTGACATAGCTAAGACTGGTGCTTGGCACATTGTCTCTTTAAGATGTTCAAAGGCTTTCGTTGATTCTGGAGTCCAAGAAAATGTGTCTTTATTCAGTAAGGTTGTTAGAGGTGCTGCTATTCTCCCATAATTCTTAACAAACTTTCACTAATACCCTTTCAACCTGAGAAATCCTCGCAAATTCTTTATGGATGTAGGGATTTTCCATTCCTTAATGGATTTAATTTTGCTACGGTCCACCTTAACACATTCATGAGATACAATATGACACAAATATTCCACCTCTTGTACTCCAAAGAAATGTTTGGAGGCTTTTGCATATAATTGTTTCTCCTCCAATAGATTGAGCACTCTATCAACATGTTGAACATGATCCTTCCAAGGCTTGTTGTAGATTAGTATATCATCAAAAAATACTAACACAAATTTTCTAAGGAAGGGTTTGAAAATGGAATTCATCAAACCTTCAAATTTAGAAGGTGCATTGGTAAGGCCAAAAGGCATGACCAAAAATTCATAATGACCCTCATGAGTTCTAAATGTTGTTTTTGGAATTTTTTCAGTCTTCATTTTGATTTGATGATACCGTGAATCAAGGTCCAACTTTTTGAAGTAAATTGCTCCATGCAATTCATCCAATAGTTCATCAATGATAGGAATGGGAAACTTATCTTTAATAATGAGCTTGTTGAGCTCCCTATAATCCAAACACATGCACCATGATCCATCCTTCTTATGCACCAATACTATTGGAGCAAAGAAATAACTTTGACTAGGTTGAATTATACCAGCCTCTAGCATTTCTCCAACCATACGTTCAATTTCACTCTTTTGGGCATAGGGATATATATAAGGCCTGATGTTTGGAGGAACACTTCCTAGAATCAAATGAATAACATGATCATGATCATGAATAGGTGGGAGGCCTTCGGGAGTCTCAAATACCTTAGAATGACTATCCAAGACTTTTTGGAGTTCTCGAGAAATAGATGATTTCAATGTGGGAACCTCTAGCGAACATATTTGTGCAATTACCCCATGTTATTATTTATTTATAAGATTTTCTATGCCATTAGAGCTGATTACCTTTCTCGGCTTCCCTCCAATACCCCTTAATTCAACTTCCTTTCCTTCTAAAAAAAAAAAAAATCAAGAAAAGTTCTTGAAAATTAAAAGTTATCATACACAAATATTGTAGCCATTGGACTCCTTGTACAACATCAGCACCACCCATTGGAATGGAAAGCATTGGACTATTCAACTCATATTCTCCCATGGATAGCTTGATATTATGGCACTTCCAGAGAAATTTATGGTTCCCCCATTTGCAACCATCACTTGACACTCTGGTGCTGGATATAGGAATCAATTCAATTCCTTGGCTATCTTACAATGAACAAAATTATGGGTACTATCTGAATCAATCAATACTATTACCTTTTTCTTCTTGATATGTCCTTCTATCTTGATAGTTTGAGGAGTGGTAATTCTCGCCAATGCATTACAAGATATGTTTAGATTCATTTCTTCTTTCTCTAGGGTTTCTTCCTAGTGTGTATCCTCTTCTTTTGATGTTTCTTGTTTCTTTTTTTCTTCCTCTTCACAATCTATGTAAAATAATTTCTTCTCAACACACTTATGAATTTTAGTGTATTTTCTATCACAACTTTAACAAAGCCATTTTGCTCTTTTTTCTTCCAATTGTTGTGGTGTCAACCTTGTAGGTTGTGGAAGGCTAGGGGAAACAACACTTCCATCTTTATAGTTGTGATTGGTAGGCTTCCTTGTTGCCATAATTTTGCTTTCAATTTTTCTTGCCAACCTGAATGCCTTCTCCAATGAATTAGGATCCCAAAGGCGAACCTCATGTTTGATGCTATCCTTTAAAGTCCCTATCAACACATCAATCCTATGATCCTCTGGAATATATTTACCCTTATATTCAATTTTTGGAAGTCCTTAATGTGCTCCACCACCCTTTTGTTTGAGATTTATCAATTGGCTAAAAAAGGTGTTTATTTTTGTATCCTCATAATGTGCTATCATTTCTTCCATAAAAATTGCCCAAATGACAATTTGTTTATGAGAGAAAAGCCATCAATACCATACAAATTGATTGGGTTCCAAATATAAAGTCACAATGTGTACCTTTTCTTTGTTTTGCACATTATGAAGATCAAAATATGCTCCATCTACAGTATCCATGTTATGGGATCCTTGCCATCAAACTTCCTCATATCGATCTTTGGAACATTGTGGGTCTTCAATCCAATATTAGATTCTATGAAATCATGACTAACATTTCTTTTGTTCTCATTATGAGTTTCCTCTACAACCTTTTAGCCATTAGGAACCATTTATTGTAGCAACTTTGCCAAACCTCCTTTCAAACCTTCCATGTCTTTCTTCAAATCTTCAATGTTTACTTCTAAACCATCCATCTTGGCTTCCACACCATTCATCTTAGTTTCCTCACCATTCATCTTAGCTTTGATGCCATTCATCTTGGCTTCCATGCCTTTCTTTAAAGCAACCATCTTAGCTTCTGTTACTTTTTGTGAGAGTGAAATTTGTTGCATTTGGTCTCGTAATTTTGATATATCATGTTGCATCTCTTCCTCTTATTCATGAGTCATGCTAGAGATTTCAGATTTCTTATTAGGTGTTTCCGTTTTCTTTCTCCAGGGCATCAATTAATGATAATTATGCTTCACTATGTCGTATGAATTCCTTCAAACTAATTTTGCAAACCAAACTTATGCAAAATTATAAAAAGAATACACACCTTTTTTTGCTTTTTAGGAGCTCGATATTTAATTTGTTGTGTCTCTATAATTTTGGATCACCGAGATTTGAAATTCTGTCTTAAGGTATCCCTTTGAGGGTTCTTTCCAACCCCACAAGTCTGATTAAGATTGGATTCTCCAAGAAAGGGTTATTCCAAATATCCCAAGATGACCTGATTATAGACTGGTTCAGTAGAGCGAACTTTTACAAAGTGCCATGTGTTACTATTTTGACCTTCAGACCTGGAAATGATACAAAGAAACTGCAGTCCATGTTCTTTCTATAAAATTTTATGAAATTTCAATCTGATGCTCAAAGAGAAAGTTATGACGATTTTCCACAGGTCGCCTTTTTGAGATATAATTCAGGAGCTTGCAAAATCCCTAGCTTCCTTGGATCATATCTCTTAAAATATAGTGAGACAAGATCTTAAATTTTTACCCAAGGTTCATCCAAATTTCTTCCCAAATGGCTTTTAATTTCAACGTATGAAACTTTGTAGAAGACAAGTTATAGTGAAAAATTCACGATGACCTGTTTGAAGAAGTGAAACCCTAGAATCCAAAGTTTTGATACCAAATTTTATGAAACCAACTCACAAATTAGAAGAAATTATAGATCAACTACTTCAAAATCAGCCTCTTTGAGGGGGCAACCTCCTTTACATTACACAAATGAACAATTATTAGATGATAAAAATGACAAGACCTCCTTTCTATATATAGGAGCCTAAGGGGTCACAATATAATTAGAGCCGACATAACAATAATAATGTAAGGGCACAACAATAACAATAGTGGGCTTCTATGGGGAACAATAATAACAGTATGGGGACAACATGGGCACAATAATAACAATAAGGGGCTACAATGACATTAATAATAAGGGAATATACTAGTATTATAGGGACTTAACAGAGACATGTGCAAAGTACTCCAAACTTACATGAGAACACAAAAAATAAAAAATATAACCATAAATATAGAGATGAAGTATAAATACCACTTCATTCCATTAATATCAAAGATTGAAATATGATTACAAACAGAATGGAAATAAATTAGCTCGAGCAATGGTAGCTTATCTCTGAGAAGAGATGTGGTGGTTACATGCCTCTGAACTATGTGACAATGAGGCTCGAAGGTGTAATTATGATTGAGAAACAACGGAAAACCCTAAACATCCAAAAACGTAAACCTAGGAGATGAAGCGCCAAAACTATGGGCTCCGTTTGGGTAAATTGGTACATCAACTTTCGGGGGTCGTAACTTTGGCATATGATCTCCATTTGACGTGCACAATATCTCGTTAGAAATATCTATCTAGGGAATAAAAATTTCGAATGAAAAGATTAGCCTAAGATATATGATTGACTAGTTTTCCCAAAAAATGTCGTTTAAGGCCTCAAATGGCTCTGAAAGTTCAGGACCCGAAAAACTGCCATAAATAGTAAAATGTGCTATAATTAAGGAAACTGAAAGAGACAATGTTGGGGGTCTAAGTGGAATAGGCGGGTGGCCACAAATATCCACTGGGATCAGTCCTCCTCCCTTAGGAAGCAATGGTCCCCATTGTGTTGAGTGCCTCCTTGAGATTGGGAAACTTCTGCTGAACTTGGTCCCTGGTGAGCCACTTGCCTTGGTGCAAAAGTTGGCAATCTTTGACAACCCGATATAGTTGGATCTTCTACTGACGATTGTTCTTGATCTATGTGTCCATGATCCGATCATTTGTGCTTTTTCCATGTAGTCTAGGTTTAACTCTATTCATGTGAGTTGTTCTACATGTTTGATGTGTCCAGCAATGGTGGGAAGTATGGCCAAAGGTAGTCCACATTGAACAGTAGGTGCAGTCCAAGGAATGGGGGAATGTTGAGCTCAAAAGAATTGTCTCCCACATCCTTGGTAATCGTGTAAGGCCCATATCAGAGTGGGAAAAGGTTTCAGTGGGGTCTAGCAAGGTGCTCTTCTACAAATGTAGCCAAACTTTGTCTCCCAACTAGAACTTGTTCGGAACCAGATGTTGATCATGGCACTACTTGTAATTAGTATTGGCTCTATCCAATATATCATGGACCTACTATCAAATGTGCTGAAAGCACTCATTTAATTCATTAGCTCTGACATTTTCGAACTGGACATGAGCCAAATCTTCCTAAGTAGCTGCAAATGGTATAGCCGCATCAATGGGACATAATGGCTGACATCATAGCCTTACTGAAAGGGGTTGTGGCTCGTTGAGCTGTGGAGATTTGTGTTGGAAATAGGGGAGGATTTCATTCCATGTGCATGGATTCTTCGAGTTGTACATGTTCATAATGTATGCGATCATCCTGTTGATGACCTTTGTTTAGCCATCATTTTGGGGATGGAAATTCGGGGACTTAGTAAGTTTGGTATCCATAATCGATAGAGACTTGACCAAAATGCACTTAGGAATCTGTTGTCTCGATCTAAGACAATGGACTATGGGATCCCAAATTTTACCCACACTCACTTAAAGAAGAGCTTAGCAGTGGCCTCTACTGGGATACTATTCTTGCAGCCCTCCATAATGGCCATCTTAGAGAATCTATCGACGACCATGAAAACGTAGTCATTGTCGTGTTTAGTAAAATGAAGGCCTAGCATGTAATCCACGGAGATAGATTCCCAAGGTCGACTAAGAGTAGGTAGAGGAGTATATAGGCCTTACTTCTTGATGGTTGGTTTGGAAATAGCGTAGGCAGTGTAAGATTTAATGTACCTCTCAATGTCTTGATGAAGATTCAGACAATAAAAATACTTCTACAATACTGCCACTATTTTCTCTACTCTGAAATGTCGAGTTACGTAACTGCAGTGCACCTCCAAAATCATCTTGTCATGCTCGCTTGAAGGAACACAAATGTGTCCTAGGTGGCATAACAATGCATCCTAGAGGTGAAAATTTGGAACTTTGTTACCTTCCAAGAGTGTCTGGTATGTGATGTCGAATTCTAGATCGCTCTTGTAAATATGTGGCCACCCTGAAGTCTCGTACCCACAGGAGTCAAGTAGAGTGATCATCGCTATGACTGGTGGTTGGTTGAGGCAGTCTGCAACATTATCGGTGCTTCCCTTCTTGTCTTTAATGTTCATATGGATTTTTTGTAGGTATGTGGACCATTTTTTATGGCAACTGTTTTGCAACTTCTCTTGTGTTTGTATGAAATGTAGGGGTCGATGGTCTATGTCGATGACCATTTCCTTTCGTATAATGTAATGCTTCCATTGATGGTAGGCCTACATGATGGAATACATTTCTTTCTAATAGGTGGGATACATTCGGACTCTATCTGAAAGTGTCTCACTGTGGTAAGCCATTGGATGCCCCTGCTGAGTAAGAACTGCACCAATAGCATAGCTGAAGGTATCTTTCTCAATCTCAAATGGTTGTTTCATGTCTAGTAATGTGAGCATTGGTGCAGAGAAGAGACATTGCTTCAACTTGACAAATGCCTTCTATTGGGTTTCAGACCAAAAGAAGTTTGTTTTTTCTTTTCCCTAGGTGACTTGACTTAAAGGTTAAGTGATATGAGAGAACCCCAACACGGACCTACAAGAGAAATTGGCAAGGCCCCAAAAGCTACGAAGATCTGTGAGAGTGGTTGGGGCTGGCCAATTCTAAATGATTTGTATCTTGGTTGGGTCCAAATGCACACCCCACTTATCAATGATGTAGCCTAGATATTGAACCTAGGTGATGCCAAAAGTGCATTTCTCTAGATTGGCACATAACTTGTGCTTTCGCAATGTTTGGAGGACTTGTTGAATATGGTGGAGGTGTGCTTCCCAACTCTGGCTGAAGATCAATATGTCATCTAAATACACAACCACAAATTCGTTGGTGAAGGGTTGCAAGATGCCATCCATCAACCTCATGAAGGTTGTGGGGGCATTCGTTAACCCGAAAGGCATGACCAACCATTCAAAAAGGCCCTCCTTGGATTTGAGGGCAGTCTTCCACCATCGAAGGGTTCGATAGGCACCTGATGATAACTGGACTACAAGTCAATCTTGCTAAAATACTTAGCCCCCTTGAGATGCTTGAGAAGGTCATCAATCTGTGCGATTGGGTACCTATTCCGGAAAATGATCTTGTTCAACACCTGATAGCCAATACAAAGTCTCCAAGTCCCATCCTTTTTTTCTAACAATACAATCGGACTCCCATAAGGTGATGAGCTTGGTCTCATGTACCCTTTCTACAACAACTCATGAGTCTACCTCTTAATCTCATAATTCTCTAGAACAAAGCGTCGATAGATCAGTCCATTGGGTAGCAGCACGCCTAGGGTTATATCAATGGAGTGCTTGACGTAACAGTGTAGAGGTACCCCAGTAGGCAAGGAAAAAATGTCCCTATACTCCTTCATGACCTTGTCCATCCATTGTTGCTATGTGGAGGAGCCTTGTTTGGAAGACATGGACACAATCATCTTCTTGCCCTGAGGGCGAATCATAAGAAAAACAAATTTCCTGGTCTATGAAATGATCTTACTGCATTCTTTCCAAAGATCAAAGAGATGGTGGTAGGCGAGGCTACCTTTGGTATCCTGTACAACTTATTTCCCAAAGTAATAATCACATAGTGAGGTCTAGACTCCTATCTAGCATGCCACTTCCACAAGTATGGTTGTCCTAATAATATATCACAAACTTCAAGAGGAGAAACATCACACAGTACCTCATTCGTGAAGGGCTTGATATTGTAGGGAAGGCGACACTATTGCCTGACTCAAAGATCTCGTCCTTGGTGAAGCCACCCAATAGTGTACGACCGTAGATGTGTTGTAGTTGGTAGACCTAGCCACTTCACGACCTCTGCTGAAATGAGGTTCTTTTGGAACTCATTGTCGACAATGAACTGCAACAGAGAATCCTTCACCCACATCTGTGAGTGGAATAGACATTCCCCTCCCTCTAGATCTCCAGGCTTGTTCTTTTGGATCTTGGTGGTGGCCAAGGTGGTATTGGGCTCTGTGTTAATATTTTGATTCCCTTTGCCAATCCCCTTGTCAGTTTCTGACTCAGAGTCGGAAAATTCGTCTGATTAAAAAGCCTTCAGCTCAGCCACCAATGAATTCTTGGCCCAACACTCACTTGTGTTGTGAGTGGAGTTGTTAAGGAACTCACACCATTTTCCCATGTCCTTCTTTGTCTTCAGTGTGTTTTTCTTTCTTTTCATCTTTGACAGGTTGTCCTAGGTCACCCCACCTTGGATTTGTCCTTTTCTCTGTGGTTTAGGGGCGGCTTTCCCTTGCTTCATTTCATAGATCCAACTTCTAGCTTCTTCTGTTTAAACTTCTTCTCAATCCTAATAGTGTATCAGTATGTCGTGCCAAACAAGGAGATTTCTAGGAACTCCATCTCATCCTACATGTGTTTGTGTAGATAGTCACGGTACTTAAGTACCAAATGTCACTCAGAATCCTTGATACCCAATTTTGTGCGAAGGGTATGAAAAACATTGGTAAACTCTGGCACATCTTGGTCCCTTCCCTATTGCAGTGTGGTCCACCTTATGTATTTATCCTCATAGATCCTGACAGGGTAGTACTGCTCCTTAATGGCATCCTGGAATGAATTCCTAGTGGGTGTGGTTGAATATCATGAGGGTGTACTTCCATCCTTCTTCTCACAGTAGGTTTCCCACCAGTCCTTTACATGGGGGACGACTTTGAGAAGTGAAAAAGTAATATTTTCCTGGCTAGAAAAATCATGAACAAACAAATATCCTTCTCGCAAATTTAGCCATTTATCTATGCTATTCACATCTATCTGGCCATCATATATGGGGATGTGAAATTTAATTTTTACCTTAAAGGGTGTGGCTCTTCTAGAGTGCATGATGGAAGAAGATGCGACACCTTTGGGTAGCCGTTAAAGGATCTGGGCAAAGTTGTCCATCATCGTGTTCCTCTATCGCTCAAGGGATTCTTCGAGCAAGATTTTGAAAGAATATTTCCCCCCTCCTCTTTCTACTCTTCCACCATGGGAGTCCATCAGGGTTTGTGAGGCTAATATTGCAAAGGTTCGACTAGTTCAAGCCCTAACTCCTTATATCTCAACCTCGTTGGGGACATGCAAAGAAAAATAGAGAAAGAGCAAACCACTCTAATACAAATGAAACAAACGTAAATTGGAATGCAATAAATCATAGGTATAACCACAAATAAATAGATGCAACATAAATAAAACTTCATTTCATTAATATTAAATACTGAAATAAGCTTACAAATAGAATGGAAATAAACTAGCTTGGGCGATGGTAGCTTATCTCTGAGAATAGATGTGGGACTACATGCCTCTGAACTATCTTAGAATGAGACTTGAAGGCCTAGATGTGGGACTACATGCCTCTGAACTATCTTAGAATGAGACTTGAAGGCCTATTTATCATTGAGAAATAATGGAAAACCCTAAACATCCAAAAACCTAACCCTACGAGATGAAGCGCCAAAAATATGGGCCCCGTTTAAGTAAATCAGTACGTCAACTTCCTCAGGTCGTAACTTTGGCATATGATCTCCATTTGATGCGCATAATACCTCGTTATAAATATATATCCAAAGACTACAACTTTCGAATGAAAAGATCAATTAAACATTCAATTTATCCTGTTTTTCCCAAAAATGTTGTTTAGGGCCTCAAAACGACTCCAGAAGTTCATGACACAAAAAACTGCTAAAAATAGTAAATTGCGCTACAATTAAGGAAAATGAAAAACTGAAAGAGACAATGTTGGGTCTCCAAGTGGAATAGGCTGGTGGCCACCAATATTCACATCAATCACAAAGGGTGTACATTAGGGAAGTACACCAAAGCTACCTTTCATGATAAGGACAGTCGAGCACAAGCGATCCTTGAAAAATTTCACTCAGATGTGTGTGGACCATTATCGATAGCCTCCATGTCCAAGCATGAGTATTATGTAATATTTGTAGATGATTTTTCTTTTAAGTGAATTATTTTCTTCATGTAAAAGAAAGATCAGATGCTCACTAAATTTTTTGAATTTAAACCACTTGTTGGAAAGACACTGGAAGGAAATTTAAAGCTCTTAGGAGCGATAATGGTGGAGAATATGTGTTGAATGAATTCAAGAACTTTTATGCATCAGAAGGAATTCGACAGGAGTTAATAGCACCCCATAACCCACAACATAATGGGGTGGTTGAAAGAAAGAACATAAGTATTGTGAGAGTTGCACGTGTGATGTTACATGATTAGGGCCTACCATATTACACTTGTGGGCTGAAGCATGCAACATACTTGTATATGTGCTAAATAGGAGTCCTCATCGGGTTCTTGGGATAGTACACCAGAAGAATCTTTTTCAGGTAAGAAACTAGATGTGGCACACTTCATGATCTTTGGTTCATCAATTTATTGTCATGTTACTAAGGATGCAAGGAAAAAGCTAGAACCAATAGCTGAGTTGGGCATATTTGTGGGGCACACTAATACACCTCACAACTATCGGTTGTACCTACCATCTCACAAGATGACAGTGATTCGTAGAGATGTGAAGTTTGATGAAGAAAAGGCCATGAGATTTTCCCTTGTGAGGGAGCTTCAATTGCATGGAGAAGAGGAGATTTTAGCTCCAAAGGAAGAACCTCACAATGATGTGGAGCAGCTACATGTAGAGGAGCAGAGAGTGGGAGCACCCACTCATGCAAAGACTTCCAGAGATGGAAGGAAGTGCACCAAAGAGGTTGACAGAAAAATGCATGATGCTAAAGAGAATGTGGGAGTACCCACATCACAACACAGGTGTTGGGGTCTTAATACAAGTTTATAGATTCAATATCTATTATATTTATTATCAATTTGGGGTTTGCCTGGTCATTTCAAGGTTATCATGCAAGGTCTATGTAGACCACCAGTTCCCTACCTAGTATTGAGAAAATACAAACTACAAGGCCCAAAGAGCTCTAAATCAATCCAACAAAAATTAACAAACCAATAACAACAATCTTAAATAACATCAACTCTGAGTAACAACAATACAACAACTCAGAGTAACAACAATTTGAAATAACATCAATCTGAAATAAAAACAACATAATAAAGCAACAATAAATGGAACCACAATAATAAAGCATTAACGATATAATTAAAAAGCATACCTATCAACACGAACCATATCCAACATCACCTGATCGAAAGAGTCAGCTCAACTCTCTGATCAGGGTCGTGGCTGAGAATTATAGACTACACAAAATTACAATATGATGAAATTCTCATTAATTCATAAAATGAATTACAAATTGAAGTTTTGTTGCTACACGCCAAAGGAAAACAATAACTTATCTGCTCTCTATGTGTTATCTCTCTTTTCTCTCTGATTTGTGTCTTTTAAATATATAAACAACAAAGGGAAATTTACAACAAACTGATTACAAATGATTTCCCATACAGTTTAGATTTATTACAAAATATCAATAAGCAAGATGAGACTTGAGAGATATTTCCATCATGATTCAGCTAGAATAAGTCGAACCTAGTATTGCAATTGGGGAAATTTGGAAAATGGCCACAACAAAAAATCTATGAAAATGTCCTTCGAAGAATCTTGTTTTTCTCTCAATCCAGACTGAATTTTGGAAAATGCTCATTGGAAAACTAATTTCTTTCGTTCTTCACAAAACTTGAGTCTTGTATTTTCAATTTTCTTCTTCATTTACCCAAAATGTCCAACACAAAGCTGTTACTTTTTATCTCAACGTATTTCTAAGTTGGAATATTTGATTATGAGCTGAAGATCAAATTTGCAATCTAGAAGAGATCTTGGAGGCCAAAATGGTAAGTGATTTTATAAAAAAATCACTAATAAACCATCATCCGAAAAATCATGCATAATAATAAATTTTTTTATTAAAATAAAGGAGAACAAACATTACTTATCCACAAGAGCATAAATAATTATGAAATGGAATTATATGATGAATTATGATAAATAGAACAGTAGAAATGGATGAAATGGATGTTAAGAAGTGATAATAATAATGATAAATTAGTGGCTCAACAACAGGAAGATGAGGTCACCATATCGATACACTGCCTACATGGATCTATTGAGCGAGAGTGTAGAGATTGAGTCACCCTCATTCAAGGAAGCAGTGCAAAAACTAGTATGGGTTGATGCCACAGTTGAGGAGTATGACTCCATTATCAAAAAAAATGTTTGGGAAGTGGACCCAAGACCAACATACAAGTCATTAGTGAGTTCCAGATGAATTTACAAGGTAAAACATGTAGCAGATGGGAGTGTGGAGAAACATAAGGCTAGATTTGTGGCTAGAGGGTTCTCTCAAATGGAGGGAATTGATTACAAGGAGACATTTGCTACAATAGGAAGGTACTCTTCAATCATATCTACTCTAGCACTTTTAATGCAGATGGGATTGAAGATACATCAGATGGATGTGAAGACAACATTCCTCAACAAGGTGTTTGAGGAAGAGGTGTACATTGAGCAGCCAGAAGTATTTGAGACCTTCAACAGAGATTCACATGTGTGTAGACTCACGTGAGCATTGTACGGATTGAAACAAGCACCCTGTGCTTGGTACACCAGGTTTGAAAATTATTTCACCAGGTTGGGCTTCACCAAAAGTGAAGTAAAAATGCAAACCTTTACCATATTGTGGTTGAAGGTAAATTGTTGATTATAGTATTTTATGTTGATTATTTAATTCTAACAGGTGATGAGAACTTGGAAAAATCGTGCAAAGAGGATCTTGCAAGAGAATTTGAGATGAAGGACTTGGAGCTTATGCATCATTTCCTTGGTATGGAAGTATGGCAAGGAGATGAGGAACTATTTCTCTCTCAGGGCACATATGTCAACAAAATACCGAAGAGGTTCCACATGGAGAGCTAGAAAACCCATGGAGACTCCTTTAGAAGGAAATTGGAGGAAGGAATATCCTACTTCATGTGAAGTAATGGAGGATACCATTTACAGGTAGCTTGTGGGTTCATTTATGTACTTGGTGAACACACAACCAGACATATGTTTTGTAGTTAACTAGCTTAGTCAAGAAATGGTTAAGCCAACCAAACTCTATTGGAAGGCAATTAAACATGTGTTGAGATGCCTCAGAGGCACCACTTAGTTTGGTCTTTGGTACATACAAATAGAGGGAGGGAAGTTGCAAGGCTTCATGGATATAGATTGGGCAGATAGTCCATCCTTCAGAAAGAGCACATCAGGGAGAATCTTTAGTATTGGGTTAACAACAATTTCTTGGTACAACAAAAAGTTGAGATCAATTACACTTAGTTCAGTAGAGGCAGAGTACATGGTTTCTAGTCAAGTATCTTGTGAGCCTCTTTGGATCAGGAAGATCCCTGTTGGGTTGTTTGGTTGGCAGATGGATCCTATAGTGATTTACTGTGATAATCAAAGTTGTATCAAACTCTCTAAGAATCCAATTTTTCATGATCCGTACAAGCATATCGATATCCAATATCACCATCTACGATATTGTGTGCAGAGGAGAATCATGTTGCTGGAGTACATTCCTACAAAAGAACAAGATGCAGATATTTTGAAAAATGCATTGTCAAAATGAAAATTTGAGTTTCACAGAGGCAGGATCGAGGTATCAAATAACCCCTTTCTTGTTGAGAGGGAGGGTTGAGAATGCAAGAAAATCCTAATTTAACTTTTTCCTTGAATTAAATTAGGAATAAAATTATAATTCCACATCTCATGACAACTCGTATTAGTTGACTAAGTTAATTTGACTTAGTTCGCTCAGTTAATTTGAGTTCAGGGTCTAACTTGAGTCATGTAGAGTGCCTCCTACATTATAGGAGCCCTCGTTGAGTTTATTTTGAGTTGTAATTAATTAATTTAGTTTAATAGATTTAAAGTTAGTTAAACTAGTTCCAAATATTGGAGAAACTAGTTTAAGGTCTAGTAGTGTGGTGTTGCTTGCAGTATAGTGTGGTGTTGCCTATAGTGATCAACTAGTAAATTGATGATTCAAAATAACTCATGCATGTTAGATCTGAGAGTTACCAAGTTGAGATTGGAGTTCAGTGACAATTTACTATTAGTTGTATAATAATCTAAATTGTAAAGGTGGTGCATGCAATCAGAGGAAGGCCTATGAGGATTGCACAATCCATATTGAGGAATTTCCCAATTAATAGGGGCCTAATTCCCAAGGAAACAACGCAAGGAAATAGGGACTTAGGCAAGCAGGAAACTGGTTAAGTATTGACATGGGCTTGCCTAGGAAGCAGTGAGATAGATAGAGATAGTGCAGAGGTTGCTCGGGCTTGAGTAAACAATTGTAATATTCTCATAATGCAATATACAGATAACAAGGGTTTTTAGTTGTGGCTTTCGCGAGGAATTTATCGTGTAATTTTTTGATTGAATTGTTTCCCTTGTACGCTCTATGATTTCGCAATAGTTTAATTGTTTCTGCTGATGAGTAGAGTAGATTCAAGTTTATTGTTTTAGCATATTACAATTAGCAATTTGAATCTACAAGGAATTTCTACACCTTCATAGTAAAATTGGGCATTGGTGAAATCCTAAAACACCTTGAGGCGAAAGAGAGTGTCACCTTTGTGACACTAACATAGTTGAAGATAAAAAAAAACACTCTCTTAGATTTTCATGCATCTTTAGATCTCATTTCAAAAAGAAGTGTGACACTACCGACCTTCTTAAACTTTATACTCAACAAAACTGCAGTGATCTTGGAATGCTTCTAGTAAATTTTTTTTTAATACACAAATAAAATTCTAAAGAATTATAAGTAATCTCTTACATTATTGAAGTCTAATAGACCAATTTGATCTCAATGGATGTTAATCATCATCATCATCATCATCATCATATGTTGTGATAAAGAATTAGGGGGTAAAAAGAAAATTAAGAAGTTATAAGGAGGTGATCAACCCTAATGTAAAAGAACAAAAATATATCTTTATTCTCATTAGTTTAAATAAGAAAATTAATGCCCATTTGGGCAGCTCAATTGGTGATGGTTGTGTTATAATGTCTTTTGTAAATCATAAAATTCAGAGTTCAAATCCCCCTTGGGTCAAATCAACCAAAAATAATAGCATTTCTAAAATAAAAGCAAATTCGCATAAGCTCCATAGTGAAATTGAGTGTTGGATAGTTCCCGAAACGCCATGGGATGAAAGTATTTTCCATTTTTGTAGCATTTGGAAAGTGCAAGTGAAATACACTGTCTTAAAATGTACTCTAATCTCAATTTCAAAATATTTGTTATAGTACCAACCTTTGTAACCTTCTAATTCAACCTTCGTAACAATGTACTCTAATCTCAATTTCAAAATATTTGTTATAGTACCAACCTTCGTAACCTTCTAATTCAACCTTCGTAACCTTCGTAACCTTGGATTGTGCTAACTACACAACTCAGATTTATAATTTCCACACATCCTTCTCACATTTTGGGTAAAATTAACTAAAAAATATAACCAGAGAAAATCAATCCATCCCTGTGATTTGAACGAATGACTTAATAAAAACTAAATTCCACAAAAACCAACTAATTTACAATTTACGATTACTTGTACTGAAACTAATACTACTATAAAAATTGAAAATGATCATTGTTCTTATATCCTAAGGATTTAAGTACCGAGTGAAAGGTTACATCTATGCAATAGGCCTTGCTTGTATAGTAAATCTTATTTTATAGGCACACACGAAAGAAGAAAGCACTATGTATGAAAATTGACAACACAAAAGCTTCGTTAAGCCCAATACATTAACCTTTTTGTGAAAAGGTAAGAAATGGTTAGATACAACACAACATCCATCTCGTTGTATTTCGAATTTCTTATCATGTAACCATCCAAAATATAATATGAATTTATCTTTATTTAAATTAGTTTGAATTTTACTTATTTAAATTTATATTTACAATCAAAGTTATTTTTAATGAATTTTAAAATGAAAATACTATTTATTACTTTAATTTTATTAGATATGTTGTGTAATATTTTTTTTTTTCATTTTAATTTCAATTAAACGTTTTGAGTAACTCTTGGAGAGATATAAGAAACTTTGAATTCAAATTAATTTCTTATAATTTCTTGAATTATAAGAAATCTTTTATATTTCATATCTAAATCATTTGGATTTTTTAAAAAGTAGTATAAAGTTATTTTTTTATTTTATTTAAGAGTATTAAATTGTTTTTTTTGATATATGTAAAATTTATTTATATTTTAAAAAATGAAGATATGATTATTTTACTTATGATTTCAATATATATATATATATGGGTGTGTGTATGTGTGAGTTATAGTCTTATGTGTTTTATACACTTTTTTTAACTCACACACATGCACATTCTCACCTCTTAGATTTTTGTAATTTGCACATATACATACCCTCATCTTTTTGTAGTGTATGGTGGAAGGGTGAATATGATGCATTCCTTTGTGACTCACATATATGCACACCTCACCCTCTAGAGGTGTGCATGTGAGTCAGCCACACGTGCATCTTCACGCTTATCATTTAACCATACACACTCTTGGGAGGTGACAGTGTGCTTCTATTTAAGCCATAGGCATCCATGTGTGTGACTCATAGGGGCATATGCCATATCTTCACCCCTTAAGAGGGTGTATGGTGGGGTGGTAATAATGGTACACACACATACACACCCTCACCACGTAAGAGGGTGTATAGTTGTGAGGGGGGCTGACACAGGCACCCATTACTGATGCACATACTTACTCTCTCTCCTTAGGAGGGTGAGTAGTGGAGTGGGTGGGCTCTTGCATGTCTCACAAAATAGAGATAATGGATGTTACTACATCTTTTATTATCTATGTGTCTTACCCCTAAGTCTCACATGAGTCACATGTGCATGTATGTGTGACAAGGACCTATGACATAGACATGCCTACTCTCATTCCATGAGATGATGGGTGGTAGAGAGGATGAGGCTTTACTTGTGCCACAAAAGACAAAAGACTCTACTAGATCTTACACTTATCTAAGTGCATGTTTTTTGTGACTTTAATTTTGTGACACACACACACACTTGTGAATCACATGCTTGCATGCTCTCACTTCATGGGAAAGTGGAATGTGGAGGGGATAAGGGTCTAAAGACATCCTTAAATTGAGATAAATGATGGTACTACATGTTATACTTATATGTTACCTTCAAGTGTATACGTGTGAGAGTTATAGGTGCATATGTTACAACATCACCACAAGGATGAGGGTGCAACACATGTATGCCCTCACCCACTTAAAGGGTGGTTATCAAGGGGTGACAATCTACATGTAATCATAAAAGGGAGATGATAAATATTACTACATCTTATTATTATTTAAATGTGTTGTTTTCTAAATTTGTCTCTACACCACCACCTACTTTCTCAAAAGTGAGGATGTGCCACATACCATTTCTCTTCACCAGAAACCCCTTAGAAAAGGTACGAGTATATACAATACATATACATGCTACTTAAACATTTACAATCACACCTTAAAAATAAAATAAAATAAATACATCTCATAAAAATAAACAATAAAATCTCAAAAATAATATATATATATATATATATATATATATAAAAAGTTAAATGCATATACCACACATCCATGGCTATCCATATTTGTGGAGCTATAGCTCCATTAATGCATTGGGCAGTATATGTCAATACTTGGATTTAACCAAATACAACATCCCATAGAACTATAACTCCACCAATATTAGTTTCCTATAACTCCACCAATATTAGTTGCCTATGGGCATCCCAAATCTCAGTAAACATCCCTGATGTGAGATTAGGGTGTATTGGAGTAATTAATGAAATTGAGATATACACACCAATGCATTAAACTCCATAAATATTGGTTACCCATAAACATCCCCATCTCTGGACATCCCCAATTAATAAGCCTCAATATTTGTTACCCATAAACATCCCCAATCTGAAATTGAGATGGACATCCCCATTAATGAGCCTCGGGTGTAAGTGTGTAGATCCATGTTAGTAAATAAGTTCAATTTCATTCCAAACAGCTCAAATATCAACAAACATACAAACATCGTGAAAACTTATCAACCATGTAATTCATCGATTCTATAAAACGAAATTTTAAATTAATAATTCTAATTCCCAGTGAGTGTTTTTTAACATTAAAATCTGGAGTGGAGATTGCACCACCATGAACGTTGTTCCCGTGAACAAATGCTACGTGTTTGGAGAGAAAACTCAACATTTGGCGCAAAAGCACCATCTGGCAGGCGGCAAGCAGGCACAGTTGGAATTTTCACAACCCATACATTTGAGCAGAAACTGCACAGTTCTTGTCCTCCATCCCCTGTGCTTTCGTAAAATACATTTTGTTGTGCATGGGCAGCAGCAACATAATTTATCTGTTTTAGAGATTGCCAGCAGCGGGCAACACAAAACATTTGTGTCCTCTGGAATCTCATTTTGACAACTCGTGGAAGCCAATAATGTCATCTTGACCTCTACAGGACATCCAAGAGCCTCTTCTAATGCATTGGAAATGTTTATCTTTAGCCTTTCAGTCTGCACTTTGTGCTGTCCAGGTCTAAGCTCCACTTCAGCTATTGCGCTGTCTGAAATGAATTATTACTTGTTAAGTTAGAGCTATAAAACACTTTTGATTAATTATTTCAATTACAGTATAAACTACAGGGAGTTACATACCTTTGCATACCAGAAGGGATACCAACTTTCCTTGGCCTTGTAACAAGTCCTCCAGAGTAGTGGATTGACTGCTTTTCAGTACACTCTGCCATATCTCCTCCATTTTGCATGGACTCACGGGATTGAGCTCCAACTTCCCTACTTCAGCAGCCCTTGAGCAATTCACTGACAGTGCTGGGATGCTATTGGTTTTCGTATCATGCGAATAAATAGGTTTGGTCATGCTTGCATGGTGAGAATGACTGGTTGAGCTTTTTGAAAGGCCACAGGTGGTATCGGATGAATCTACAATTCCAGAATCTTTGGCTGTAATCATTCCCGCGGGATTTTTGTCTTGAATAATTTTTGGGGGAACTTCATACACATCCCAATGATTTTCAGTATGAAGAAATCCTTCTGCGACAGTGTGACCTGTTTCATTCATCTTATTATTTGAATCACCGAGGACTGCATTCGTATGCGTGATGCTTGTACCTACAGGTGCATGAGGAATTGGGTTGGACTCTTCTGGTCCAAACTGCAGAAGAGCAGCTGTAAGCCATGAAATGCACTCATTCGAAGCTCTTAGTTGTTTTTCTGCTTCTACAAGGATTTTCAGAGCTTGGCCTAACTTCTCTACTATATCTTTGAATGCTGCACAGAAGTAAAACAATGTGAATTAGAAAATTTTACTATCACTGTCCATTTAATATTCAGATCTGAATTCATTTTAGGAACAACAGGCAATCAAAAATATAGCTTTTAATAGCATCGCTAACCCATTTGTTAGATCATCAGCCCCAGATCACATGAGCATGAACTTGTTAAATTCCTCTACTGTGTGCGTATAGGCTGATTCCTATTGCTTATTAGTGCATAATTCCTTTGAAACAATGTGCTAGATTAAGGTTATTTTGCAATACATACTTTCAGAACTGCAAAATCTGATTAAAAAATATGCAAAAGTTCTGCAAAATAAAACGCCATCCGACACCACTTTGTCAAAAAGGCCCTAAAAATGATTGAAATTAATGATTCTTTGTCATAGTCTCATACCAAACAAGTTTTATCAAAATGCCCCGTGGCTTACAGTTATGCCTGCTGAAGAAATTTTGGGTTTCTTGTGCCTCTGCTGGAATGCAACCACTGGCCAGGATGTCCGTGATAAGTGTTGCTAGTTGTGAAACAAGGGTAAGAGGTTGAATTCCAGAATCAATGATCTCTCGTGTGGTTCTCACAGTATTTTCAGTGTCTGCTGCTAAAGCAAAGTCAAGTAATTCCACCAGTTTTTCATGCGGTATCAAACCAATCTGCAAATTGAAACCATGGAAATGTTAAAATGAAAGTGGATTATTATGCAAGTGAATCAACGGTTGTCAGGATGATGAATTCAATTACTAGTATTATCATCATACGTTCAAAGTAGATATGTACTCTATGAATTTTAGGTCCTTTTAAAGAAATTTAAAAGATGAGATTGCAGGTCTTTATAAAGAAACTTAAAAGATGAAATTGCAGATAAAGAAATGAAGTGTACCGTTTGGAGAACAATGGTCAGAGTGACTTTTGCAGGAAGAAGGCTGAACTGCTCCAATGTGTTCTCAGCATCCCGTAACGAGCCCTCTGCCCTTAATGTGATCAAACGCAACGCATCCTCCTCAATGTCGATATTTTCTGAAACTGCTAGTCTATGAAGTCTACTGAACATATCCACATCTTTTAGCTTCTGAAAGCGGAATTTTTGACATCCAGACAGGAAAGGCTTAGGAAGTAATTCTGAATCTATTGTAATCAGAATAAATACCATGTAAATATTAGGATTTTCCACAAATTTCAACAAAGTACTAAATGCTTCATGACTCAGTTCGTGACAATCCTCTATAATGAAAACCTTGTACTCAGAAGCTGATTGAGAGAATTCAATATTCTGAAGACAGAATTTCAGTTTTTCAATATCATTATTGCTTGCTGCATATAGCTCTGTGACATGAGGGCTTTCACCAGACTGAAAAAGTGAGCATTCTCTGCATTCCCAACATGGTCCTGATTTCCTGTTGCGAGAAGAACAATTCATTGCCGCAGCAAATAATCTCGCAGCAGTGGTTTTCCCTGTCCCTCTGGGTCCATAGAAAACATATATAGATGCAATTCTCTGTTTCAGGATAGCATTCATCAAGGATTTTGTCACAATGTTCTGTCCAACAAGTTCATTGAAGGATCTGGGTCTGTACTTTTGGCTCAAGCTCAGATGATTTTCTTTGCAGTCTCTCGCATTGGAATCTTCCGTCATGATTTCACCTTGTCTTTTCCTTGCATTTCCACGATAATAATCATTGATTCTCAATGCATGACGTGGATGGCTTTCCTGCAGGGTTTTATTTGCATGCAATGAAAAACCCCTGTGGTTTTCCAATTTTTTGTTCTTAGAGGCATGCAGCGAATCCACTCTCAAAACCTTAGGATTAATACAGGATTCATGATATGACATGTTACAGTTCGTGTCCATCCCTTCGTCATCTATGCATGCATTGCAGCCTGCATTACAGGACGAGGCCTCTGAAGAAAAATTTTCAGAGCCATCTTCCTCATAGGAATCCTTTGCTGGAGGATAATATCCTCTCTGTAATTTAAAGGAGCTTAAAGGGGATACATTCTTACCATTGTTTCTTGTCTTCCTCCTTCCTGGTAACATGCTGATAGGACTCCTGTTCTTTCTCGGACTCCTGCTTCTATGAAATACACGTCTCAGAGCCCGAGTTTTCGTACTCTTTGTGCCACCATAGTGAAACCTGAAAGCCGTTTCTGCCTCCAGGTCGCTGGTTGAACTTGCACAGCTTTCGTTTCTATCAGAATGTAAAGATTTGCATCTCTGTTTGTCATATAGTACTGCCTTTCTCCAGGTTTGGTCGATGAATTTTTCCTTTCTTGACTGCTTCAGCATTTGTGTGCTTATGTGTTGTGGGATCCTCTTCGTCTCCATGTCATCTTATTTGATCTACAGTCGCACAAGAAATAAACATGCAGAGATTATTTTTCTGCTTTGAGACTAAATTATCTGCCGATATGTATAGACTAAATTCTCTCGGTAATATTCTGACATGATACTGATCTGATGTACTTGCTGTTGGTACCATTACAGCCTCGGAAAAATTTAACTAGGTAGTAGGTAGGATTACCAGCAGCAATATCGCATTCATGGCTATTTGACCACTTTTCAAGAAAATAAATTTTGAATGCGACTTCATTTCGCCGAAAAATATTCACGGTTCATACAAAAAAGTTCAAATATACTAGGCTAGGCATATTTGACCTTCGTTTTAAATGCATGAGGCAAAACACGGATTTACATACAAAAAGTTATATAATGTGAAACTGCTATTTCAAATGTTTTATATTCTACCAATGAGAATTTACAGTCAGTTTTCCCTGTGAAAATTCGGCAAAGGCATGTTTCATTTCTACAGTCAGTTTTCCCATTAAAAATTCGGAAAAGGCATATGAGGTTTCAATGCGGTCTGTTGCTGTGGTTTCAACGATCTCCCTTTGCCTAAGAAGTTAAATACGGGATTTTTTACAGGTTTCAAGAGATGAAATTTTACAACCTTTTGCCATTTGAAAGTTCGGCAAAGGGATATGATGTTTGAATGCCGTATTTTGTAGTGGTTTCAAGTTTCAACGATTTTCTTTGCCTAAAGGTTCAAAGATAAACTGAAATTTAAATGAACTGATTCATTGATAGGTAAACTGAAATTTAAAGGAGCTGATTCATTGATTTATTTCAGAGTAAACTGTAGAAAACACAGTTCATTTCACATAAAGCCATCCTTATCCCGATTATAGAATGTGCACATTCAAGAAACTGCACTATCTTTCTAGGAGAAGCAATGCTTGGCAGCACACAGAAAGCTGTAATGTTCTGCGGTCATTCACATCCAAGGCATAAAATTTCGCTGCACCTTTTGCATAACATGTGCTCCATGTCCTTCATCGATTTAAACCTCATTACCTTGCACGGATCTTTTTCAAAGAAAATGACAAATGAGTCATTAACTATCCATTTCGACTTCTGAGAGAAAAGCACAGCTCATCTTTACAGATAATAAAAACAAATCTGTCATAAATTGTTTTCATTCCAATCTTGTGATAACGTGCACGCTTATTATTGAGAAAGAATAATGTGTTGGCCTGCATTTATACCCCACAAGCAAGACATGGCTCAATATTTAATGAAAACACCATTCAGATCAGTAACTTACATTTCAAGCTTTTTCCTGGCGTGACTGCGACAGTGCCTCTACCCTGCACGTAAATGTACCATAAATGTTGTCAAGGAAGTAATGTATCTGACCTAAAAATAGAAGTCTGCATGCTCGTCCTGGCAAGATAGATATGAAAATCCATTTTTGCCGCTTCTTTCGCTGAGCTTGAGAACACAAACAGAAAATTATCATGCAAACAGAAAAAGTATTCAGACAAACAATAAAAATTACCAGGCAAACAGAAAAATCAGCTAAATATCAGTTGAAACAAACGATAAAAAAAAAACTATTAGGCACACAGAAAAATTAGCTAAATAATCGTTCACACCTACCATAAATAACTTCTTGAAATCGAAATAAGTCTAACTTCTTCAATTTGCTCCGCTCGTTGTTCCACTCAAGAGAAGGTAAATCAGTTAAGTAATCTTTCAGACAAGTTGAAATCGAATTAAGTCACCGTCCTTCAAATTTCTCCGTTCCGTGATCCACTCAATAGTGAATCCCGTAATTTCTTGCTAATGATTGAAAATTAAGCAATAAGGGACAAAATTAACACCTTAATCTTCTGCAAAAGAATTTATATTTAAATAAAACGGACAAAATTAACACCTAAATTTCTTGCAGAGCTGATATTTAAACAAAAATGGACAAAAATACCAGGCGACAGAAACAAAATTTGCGTGACGCTTCATAGAAGCGATCGGTTTACTATTATTAGCCCAAACAACATACAGTGCACCGCCTCCGATGCTGGAATGATTCTTTAAAACTATGTCGCCAACCAATGGCAGATTTTTCTGCAGCAAAAAAGGGATTCTTTCGACAGAATTTCCGGTCAGAAATTCCTTGTCGAGGACATGAGAATTACGGTATTCTCCATATAATTTATATAACCAACTTAAATCGCCACAGAATTGGTGGTTTCAACTTTCCAGGCGGCCTCAATTTTAAAGTTCCATGACGGGACTTGTTCACGGCGGATGCATGCAGTTGTCACAGCTTTTAAAGGCTCGCATCAGACGCTCCCGCAATGTTGTTGCCTCCGAGTCTACACAAAATGGAAAACATCATCATAATCTCGATAAAAAATAATGTGTACAGGCAGTCATCTTTTCCAAAAATGTATATACTAATGAAATCACATATATCATCTATATTCTTGATATAAATAATGTATATATTCATTTCTCCCCTGGACGTTACATTTTTTAATCGCCCTTTAATTCAACGTGAAACAATTTGGTAGGTTTCATGAAATGACAATAATTAATATAAAAGGAGATCTAACAAGGATGGAACTTAGATTTATGAATATTATTTTCTAAGTATCAATGATTTTAAAGTACCTATTGTGAT
>APFE030193262.1:165233-179215 GCA_000404065.3 Pinus taeda
TGTACATTGATTGAAGATACTACTCATCTCGTTGGTTTCTAATTCTTTTAAATAGGTTAAACAACGAAATTTAATCATCCATGTAGGTTGAGTTATTTTATTCGAGTTACTAAATCATTGATAAAAGTGGCACTTTGAAACATATATTGAATTATATATTAAATATGCACAAATTCAATTATGATGTGGTAGAAATTCACCCTATCATGAAAGTTAAGCAATAATCGTGTATACACTTTGCACTGACATGATACCACTGTTGTTTTACAATGAAAAGTGATACTTCCATAAGTATAACTTTTCACCAAAATTTCTTTCTTAGAAATTAGTTGATGGAAGGATATATTTTTTATTTGAAAGTCCTTTGTAGGAAAATTATGGTTTACACATTAAATTTGTAATTTATATGAATTTTTAAGTAGCATTTATGAAGTGAGTAATAAAAGTTTATTTAAAACATTTTTATGTAAGTGTTATTTTAAATTCATAAATGAGATTATAAATTCATTTCCACACAATATGGCTTATCACACCTCATAAGTTTTCATCACACAACATATCATACTTCAAAGTTTTATTTTCAACTACACATCCAATCTCCTAAAACTGTCTCCTATGTGATGTGCACATCTCCAAAAAAAATTCTCATAATAATGTTTTTGTCCCTTGCAGTGTATCGCGGTAACTTTATTTTGGTGTGATACATTACACAATGACATCTTTTCTTTTATGTAACAAGTGTCTTGGTTTCAGTTTTTCTTGAGCCATGTGTCTCTTTGTCTCTCTCACACATATGATTATCATGTTCTTTGATATTTTGGCCTAATGATATATCGAGCCCCAAACATATTTTGGGTATGATATGGTGGATCCCCACATTTTATTCCTTTCTAACAAGACCATTTATCACATCAACATACTTTTCCTCTAATCACATATCACATCCCATAAAACTTTCTATCATGCTAACAATTTTCATATCGAGTGATATGTCACATCCTTTTTAATTTAAATTGTATGGTGTATTACACCATTAAGATTTATAGTACAATTCATCACTCTGTAGGAGAATTTGTTTCACACAATAACATAAAATTGCTCCAAAGTTCCTTTCTGTTGAGTCTTTCTTATCTAGTCTTCAATGTATTTCCTCTATATTCCACAAAAATTACTTCTTTGCAATATTCAAACATCACAATATATTCATTAAAAAAAATTCTAGAATTTTTTTGAGTCTTTCTTATGATTTAGTTAAGGAAAACACTTCATTAAGGCTCTTTTTAGACTTATATATGACAAGAAAGTCCCTTAGGCTTTTAAAATTCACGTTTGGTCAAACTTATTAGCAAGATGCCAAGATCATAAAAATAGTTTTTAATAAAGAGGTATATATACACTTCGAATGAGGCTTAAACATACATATCCTACATAGATAGGCTTGGAAAACAAGGGTTATAAACACCTTAAAATTTACTTATCGTTTGCCTATTAATTTTTTTTGCATTTACTTATGTTGATAAAGTTGTAGGGGTCTCTTTAACAAAAGAGATCCATTTTATTTTTAGAAAGAGGGAGAAATTATATTGTTCTATATGAAGTGTTTCTTCCCAAAATAAATAGGTCTAGGGCCCACCTTGACCTCTTGTACTTAATTAATATTTAAAGTAATATCTTTATTTTAAACAAATATCCTTGTAAACTATCTCTCAAAAGTCTAGACAATAAACATCCAACCATAACTAAATTGAAAGTATTCAAAAAAAAAAAAAAACTTTTATGGACATTGATTAAATGTTAATATCTCACTAATAGGGTTTTAAATGGTATCATTTCATCCACTTAGATTTTAGTTATATCATCACTTAGACTTAAATCATTCCATTCACCAAGATTTCAACTATACATTACTTGAGCCCACGACACTCAAATATTAACCATACAAAAACAAAGCTTAAATCATTAAAGTACTATTTTATTTCAAAATTTAAGCATTATAACCCCAAAGAGGTCATAATTAAGTCCTCCTGTAAATCATGATTTCTAAAGAAGGAAGCCTAGGAGAATAAAATTAAATTCCTAAAATTTGTGAATATGACTTTTTTCTTTTTGTAACTCCTCTCAACAATTATCCCATAAATCACTCTTCATTTCAAATTCAAACTAGGATTCCCTCTTTGTTTACTAGAAAAGAAAGTCATAACAAAAATACTCAAAATTAAAACACTTATCCAATTTCAATGAGTATACAACCTACCGAATAAGGGTGAGAAACTTTCCACCCAATTGTAGGTGCAATTACCCGTTGTCTCTATACAAATAGCGACCCCCTAGTCAAGCCATGATAACACTATGGCAGGTCTATGCAAATATTAGAAAATGTGGACAAATGAAAGCCTCTCAAGAGATATTCTTATAGGGAAAACTCCATGTTGCAATCTCAAGAACCTCATGATTCCTAAATGCACATTCTACTAGCTCTGCATAACACAAGAGCTAGATTCCTTTTGTTTCTTTGCAATTTCTTATGGAACTCCATTTAAATATTCTTATTCACCAAACAAGGTCATATGTCATAGTCCCACACTTCATCTAATTTCAAAGAACTTCCCACATGAATTTGGGTGTCAAACCAGAGATTTTTTTCAACAAAATTATCATTGGAAATGACTTTTCTTCCATTTCATCTCTCCTTATTGCATGAAACTCTATTCTCCCTCTATTCATGCATGTTTCCTTCACTCATTTATGATTTTGTTTTCCCATGTAGATCTAGCCTTGTGCATTATTCCATGAATGTACTTGGATCATTCCTTTCTTATTTTGTTGAGAAGACTCCATTAATTACCATCATATGCTCTCATAACTTTGGAAGGTGACAATTTTCACTAAGATGCTTACACCAATTCCATTATTAGCTTGGATTTTTGAATAACGGAAAAAATAAAGGGTAATTTAGAAAATTAGTCTAACAAGGTGGCTTAGGATTTAATAAACATACATAACCCCCTTCTTCTCCCTTTCATTATTCCCCTCTTATGTTATATGGCCCTTTAGGCACTTATCCCTAAGAAAATTATTGGCACTTTTTTTATTAATCAAAGGACATAATGTTTACAAATCATGCCCAAATCATAATGTCACGGTAATTAAATATCCATGTCATAACAAAAATAATAATTATCATGATTAATTACACATTTAAGTAGGGATCAAAATGGGAACATTACAACCCCCTCCCATTTTGAATAACATCATCCTTGTTTTTCTCTTCATATCAACAAAATTTTCCATGTATTACTCTTTTAGCTACTTTAATAGTGTTATTCACTTCTTGGTATAGTCCACCTCTAAAAGTTTGGCATTCCAACATTTTCCCATACGAACGATCAAAACCTATTATATGCATAAATTTTACATTAACGTTCAAAACTCAAGACAAAGTATACATTTTTAACACAATATGTATACATTTTTAACATAGCACTTATATGTATAATTATGGATCCACATCCATATGGATACCATGGATTAAGAACTTAGCTCATTTCTTTTACAAACTTTACCTAATGCACTCATGATCCCAAATAGCATATTACTCATTCAAGCCTCCTCTTCCTTACAATCACTCACCCTTTGGGATTAGCTATCCCCTTCTCTATTACATAATCTCTTGTGTTATCCCTTATTTGACAACTCTTCCTCACAATGGAAAATTATTGAGACTAATAGAGTCTTATAGTCAAATAATCCCTTGGCCTACTCTAATAGAGAACAACACATCTCAATGGTGATCATGACATATCATAGGGTGTTGAAGATATGTCAGCATTGATGTCAAATGAGTGGCACAACTCAAATGGTTACAAGCAGATTCGTGAACAAGGGCTTCTATGGAACCTTATATTATAACCTAATTGTTCCTTAAATAATTACATAAAATGTTAGTGCAAGTGTACTAGATGTATGGAGCTCAGAAAGAGCTTTCCAATGGTATATTCAAGTATGAAAAAGGCTTCCCAGATTAAAAAAATATGGTCAGTCAATGTTCTAAAGATTAAAGTCAACATTTTGATGTTTTTGGCCATGGGTTGTACAACTAAGTCGACATGAAAATGTGACAAGAGAAGCCATGTGGGCATGCACATGGACCAATGAAATCTCAGGAAGGATATCATGTGTCCCCACTAGTGGACACATCACTCTGACAATCTTTGAAATAACACAAACCTAAGTTTCGGGGTAACAAGGTAAACATTGTAGCTAATATGGAAGTAGTGATTGGTGAGAGTTGACAAGCAGGCGTGACCCCACTTGACATGTAACCATGACATTCCATCCTCGTAGGATTTGACAGAGCTCAATGTTTTATTCCCTGGGATACAACGCTGGGGAGACGACAAAGTTCCCATTAGGTACAACAAAATTCCCATCCAGACCTTTAAAATTTTATAACAATGAAATTTGAAAAAAAATAAAAGCCTCAAACCCCCTTGCTACTATATAGAAGAGGAAACATGTCATATTCTGATTAGACAAAGGAGACAGAATGGTAGCATGATGTTAGCATGACATGGACCAATATGGATGTATCGCATGGCATGCAGATTTGGTGTTTTTAGGTGGCCAAGTAGGCCGAAAATAGTTGATGTGTGGCACAATGAGAGAATGACACATGACATAGTAGTACATGTGGAAAACAGGTGGCATACATTGTTGGGTCCCTATAATACTAGTGATTACCCCATTACTATTGTAGTTGTGCCCCTTATTAATATTGTTGTGCCCCTATTGTCCCCATATTGTTATTATTGTGCCCCATAGAATCCCTAATTGTTTTTTTGTGCTTTAAATATTATTGTTAGTGGTGGGTTATATTGTCACTCTCCAGATCTATTATAGAAAGGAGGTTTTATCATTTGAATCATCCAAGAATTGTTCATTCATGTAATGTAAAGGAGGTTTCCCCCTCGAAGAGGCTGAATTTTAAGGCATTGATCTATCTTTTCTATCTTTTTCTTGAGCTGGTTTCATAACATACATGTTATTAGGGTAGGACACATCACCTCAGAGGATTAACATTGGCGGTTTCTAAACGAGCTATAATTTTAGTCACCAGGTTGACGAGGTGCTAGGACATAGTGGCATATAGGCTGGCGAGGTAGACCAATCATGAATTGTACAATGGAAGCATGATGAAACCCAGTGGACATGTAATCCCAAAGGATTGACCTCGATAATTTCTATTGTAGCACTAAGTTTTATTTCGAAGGAAATAAGCATGGGGGCTAAAGGAGAGCTCCAACACTTAGCTGTATGTGAAGGATTGGTGATCAGCGACATAAAAGGTTGGTACAATTTTTTAAGAACCTTGAAGCTATAATGAAAACGATCCCAAAATGTGGTTATATGCAGAGGTTTTCCATGTTAAACTTTTTAGGCCTTTGAGCTTACACAATGCATACACAAGTCAATAGGTATGGTTTTAACGAATAAGGGGCTAAGCCCTTCAAGCTTAAACAAAGCACCAATGGGTGTAAGTTGAAAAGCATGAATGAGTTGGAAGTTGTTTTAGTGGCATAGAGAGATTTGGTGCAGTGGCAGTTTTGGCCAAATCCAATGGCTCATGAATTTTGGAATTGCAGATAAAACCTCAACTAAACCTTGTAAAAATTCTAGAATTGTGAAAATAAGTGGATTAACTCAAAGTTTGAGATTAGGATATCAAAGAAACTATTGAAGACAATGAATGCACATTGAGAGGACATACTAGAAGTAGAATAACAAGAAGAAATTAAGATCAAACCATTAGTTAGTTGAAGAAAAATTTGAACTTAACTAAGTTTTTAATCCAAAAATATTAGCTCTAATTCTTTATAAGAATAATTGAATTAACAAGAAGGTTGTTGTTTTCCTTGTTGTTGATGATGTTGTTATTGTTGTTAGTGAGTTGATCATAGAACAAATATTGCTAAAGGTGATTTTGGGGGTGATTGGGTGTGTGATTGAGGATATATTTGTTTGTTTAGTTTGGCCTTCATGATTTGAGTTTGAAAACAGAATGAAAGATGAATCAAGGAGGCTAAGAAAGTGGTAGCCTGCAAATAAGGGGTTGTAGCTCCTTCTAGTAAATAACCAGATTTTGGAGCTCCTTTTAGTGGTAGCTAATAAATCAAGGGTAGTGTCTCCTTTCAGTGGTATCTAATAAATCATGGGTAGTAGGTCCTTTCAATGGTAGATGATAAATTAGGGAGTAGTATCTTCCTTATGATGGATACTAGAGAAAATTGTAAAAGCAATTTGAAGCTTGCCTTTGTGAAAGTAATAGAAGATAATATTGAAGTATTTATGTGTTTAATAAGTGCTTTTTGTGTTCATTCTTAGTTGAATTGGTGTTAAAGCTATTGTTAAGGTTTCTAGTATTCATTTGTGAAAGAAATTTTAAAATTCTCACAATAATGATTCAACCTCCCACTCGGTATTGTCCTAGTCTCCAAAAATCAATATCCAAGCAAGTTACATCAGGATTAATTAGTATATGGAAGAAATATCAAGGACAATGGAAAATCCAGGAAGGAAGATTCATCAATAAGGCACATTTGTTTAATGGAATGAACTATGTTTTTTGGAAGGTAAGGGTGAAAACCTATATTCAATCATTCAGTGTTGATGTATGGGACATTATGGAAGAAGAATATCAAAATCCTCCATCCATGATTACTAGATATCACAATATGGAATTTACATGCAATGTCAGGGCTATGAATGCTCTACTTGCTAGTATACCTGAATCAAAATTAGTCGAGGTCATGGATTTCACTACTGCAAAAGTAATATGGGACAAGATGAGAAACTGCTATGAAGGTGATATCAAGGTAAACCAAGCCAAAATTCAAGGTTTTAGAATGTAATTTGAAAATTGAAGATCCATGATGATGAAAATATTTTTAAATACTTTCTTAGAGTTGATGAAATTGTGAATATAATAAGAGGTCTTTATGAAGAGATAAAGGAGCCAACAAAAGTTCAAAAGGTGTTGAAATATCTCTCTAAGAGATTTAATCCTAAATTTTCATTAATTGAGGATATGAAAGATCTCAATGCTCTCACATTGAATCAATTACTTGGCACTTTTACTATTTATGAGATGAGGATTTCTAATGGAAAGTCTACAACAAAGGAGTTAACCTTCAAAGTAAACAAGAACCCCAAGGAATATCATAATGACTCATGTTATGAATTAGATGAAGAGAAAGCTAAGTTCACGAGAAATATCAAAAGAGGAGAAATTGTTTCTATAAGGAAACAACTTGAAAAGGAAAAAAAACCATCTGAGATTTAATGAAAATTTTGAAAAATGGACTAAAATTTTAAATGAACTTATTGAAGTAAAGAGAGTCTCCAATGATAGAGAAGATATTGGATTTGAGGCCGAGTAAATATCAAAAAACAATGTGAAAGGTAAGAAGTTTATTACCTTTATTCAGGTTGTGAACAAAGAAACCAACACATTCAACTCTTAGAAAAAACCTCTAACAACCAACCAACCCTTCCAGTTGATCAACCCTTGAGACCACTTAAAAATTTGTTGATCTGGACCATCAGCCATTCCCCTGACAAGCCATGCATGCAACTAATGCCTTCCATTCAATACCATAGAAATGCATGCCAGCGATTTTGGACTTTTCTCAACATTTTTGAGCCAACAACCTAGGATTCTCAGCCACTTTTTTAGGGCTAGGTCTCAGGCCACTGTCCAAAACTTCATGATACTTCGAGAAATGATAAGCAATAATGGAAGAAGGCTACTAATGAAATCAATGGTACAAGTACTTGATCTGACCCATACTATCCATGATAGACATTTCGTTAAACATGTCACAAGTATGTAATCTACAATTCATTGTTAGTCCTCCAAGAAACTCTCCTAGGTTGTGAATCGGAGATGCCTGGTAACATGTAATCTTCAATATTGTTCTCTGAACTATTGGAATAAATGATGGTTTGGATCAAGTTAGATAACCATTTCAACTCTATTCTCACTCGAGACATGCATGAACACCCCCAATAACACAAGGATTTAGACCACAAATGCTCAATAGTTTGTAGATTTAATGAATAGATGGAGAATACCGACAGTACCAGTAGATTGCATACATGAACATATATGAATGGCTAGCTACAGGCAGCAAATGAACTTACTGACTATACTGGCATATGCATATATAATAGCACATATAAATGGATAGCTATAGGTAGTAAAGAAGCTTGCAAATCTAATATATCAAAGCAGAGATAAGATGACAGTTATCTGGCCTTAAACACAAAGAAAACTTGAACAAATTGTTCAAGTGCAAGCATAGAACTGAAGAGAAATGGACATTGAACATATGACAACAAAAGAAGCTTGTATTACTAAAGAACGCAGATGAGAAGCTTGAAGGAGCAGAGGAGGAATAATCTCCAAAAGTTGAACCCTTGTTACATCTAGATTTCTGCCTTTTATAAGCCCTTTACAATGCTCCTGAGCTCTCTAGAAGGCTCAGAGCCTTAATCTTGTCTCATCTGTCCCTTAACCATTTGATTCCCTTAATAGGCAGGCATGGCTCGGAGGTTTTTCTCTTTTTGACAGAGGAATAATTGCATTCAGATATTTTTCTGTGCTAGCAAGGAGCTCTTTCTTAACAGAGATGTTCACAATCTCTTCTGTTGATTTCAGTTATGTCACACTGTGCTGCTCCATGATGTATCTGATTCAAGTTGTGTTGTGTTGTAGATTCCCATGCTATTTCTGTTTCGGGTTAGTTGGGCATGCTTTGTTGCGTTGTAGATGCCTCTCGGCCTCAATTTCTCTTCAAAATTTTTAATAATGAGTGTTTTATGTTTTACACAGAAACCACTGTAATGGTGTAAAATCCTGCCAATGTTTGTTCCTTTCAGACTTTAAAATTCCTAAAAAATGATCTATTTACCCATCGGGTCACTGTCGCCTATTGCAGATGGCCCGGTCCCCTTGTTCCCTTCGTATTTATGCAACATGGTGAAAACCTTAAAAAACATGAAAAATCGGACGTTGTGGACCTGAAAACATATATATATTTCACCTCTAAAACAGATTGGGTCCGGACTTCATCGCTATCGGCACTGCCAAGGTTCTTGTGTATTTTGTTGCATAGCGAAATACACAGAAAATACATTAAAATGGCCTTCCACGGATTTGAAAATATATCCATTTATCGCATATAATTACATTAGGTCCAGCCCATCAGGTCACACATATGCCTATCACCAGGCCTCATCCATTGGTTGTTGGCAATAACGATATTGTGATGTGATAAATCATAATCGTGAGTCGCTCGTTCCCCGATCCTTTAAACCATAGAACATGTGATTCCCTTTGATGCGACCCGCCGATCCAATCATTGGCGATCGTTGATCAACAGTGGCATGCGCCTGCCTTTCAACTGTCCCCTCTGTCCTGCCAACATGTGATTTTCCGCTTAGATTTGGGCCGTTGATCGGCCAGATCTAACGAATGTTGTGTGATGCCCAATTTAAGCCTGCAATAACGGTTTTAGAGCGGTTTGAGCCTCCCAATAGTGTATTTCCACCCTTCCAAGGGCTTTCCTCCCGTGACCATTTCGACTTTGAGCAATCCTTGAGAGGATTTTGAAGACTTTTGGGGCATACTTGGATCCTTTTTTGGACCGTTTTCCCACAAGGATAACAGTCATAACAACATATCTGAGAATATCTACACGTCTTATACTTATTTGAGATTCGTTAAGAGGCATTGATCCCTTGTCACAATAGTTGCAATATCATCTATTAGGTCATATATTTACTTTTCATTCATTTTCTAATAAAAACATTATGATATCCATACATAAAGTATGCCATAAACCATCCTCGTAACTAGCATATAACCAAAATAAATAACCAGGATATAATAGCCATAAAAAACACATATTAAAAAGTATATTTACCCATCATATACAAGAGGAAATAATATCTTATTAACATTGTTGGTATTATGATACAAGTATTGTCCTTGATGGAAACTCACTCAGATGAAATTTCACAGTGCAGCAGGTCAACAACAAAGGATTATAGATCAGACTCCAAAGAATGAAGAAAGAGAGGTATATGCTGGTTCACTTTCTCCAAGGCACGTATTCACACGGTTTAACAGAACAAAAGTATCGTATAACGTATACACTTACTTTCACAGGAGGAAAAGTGCGTACATGTTGGAAAACCAAGTTTTTGGTCCATTAAGCTATTTGATCCAAGGTATTTTGGTCCAAGGTAATTGATCCGAGGCATTTGGTCCAAGGTATTGAAAAAGGATTAAGAGTATATACGGAGGATAAGATCATTAGGCCAAGGTGTGCAAGCAATGAGATTCTAAGCAATACTTCTATCTAAAGTATATATAATGTTGCAGGGTTATGTTTGGGACTGGATCTGAAACATTCATGTGCACCTTGAGTTCAACATTGGATCAGGAATCATGAGACTTGAAATGAATTATTCTTGAATGATCTGATATTGGTTGTGACTAGATCTGATGTTTTTCGCTTGTTCTATTTGTTATCTATCATGATCTGGGTTTATCTAAAGTCTAAAGTTGCAGCAAAGTTCTGAGTCAAAATTTGCAGATATATACGTAGGTTTGTCTCGGCCAAAGTGCATGTACACACAGGTTCGACTCTTCCAAGTAGCATATATAAAAAGAAAAGCTTTTGTTCAGATCTGACTAATCTCTTTGATCAAATTATGTTGTTTTATTGTTGTCTATCAATGAAGTCCTCTTAGATCTGAACGTCGAACTGTTGTATAAGGAAATTGAGTTTGATTGATTGATTAACAAGGAAGGGTGATCCTTGCTACTATCTATTTTGAACTCTATAATATGATAGTAGATCTTCAGAATGCCACTGGTTGGTACAGTCTATGGTTCAGAAGTGTATGATTTAGTATCTTTAGAGATATACATAGGTTGGGTTAAAGGAAGTAGCATATACATGTAGGTTGGGTTCATCCAAGTAGTGTATACACTCTAATGCATGATTTTTGAGGTTACAGCTGGTTCTAGATGATGATGCATGGTTCTAGGTTCAATACAATTTGTCAATGATCTGATTGTTCAGATTAACTGAATATTGGTTGATGCAGTTTATGTTTAAAAGGCTTTGATGATGAAACGTGACCTTCAGCTTGTGGTGTTGTGATCAAGGAGTATCCAATCTGAAAATTCATGAAACGTGATCCCTAGTGGAAGAGTGGAGTTTTCTGTAGGCTAGCACCTACGTACCAGTAATCATATTGGCTAGTACAAGAGCTAGGGGGTTATAGCTCCCTTCTAGTAAAATATGGAAAACGAGAGAAGGTTGTAACCTTTTGCAGGTAGAAGCTTGTGTACTGGTACGAGTCTGCACTGATACAAGATTGAAAACATATTTTCTTATTATTAAAAGAAGACAGTGACGACAACAACATGTGGTTTCTACCCACATTGGATTTCCACCTTAAATCTTGGTGTTCATATGTGTTTCTTATGTGTGATGTTTTATTCTACTTTTATTGATCTGTCTAATAAATCTCTCATAAGTTCTCTGCATATACGCTAGTTTCTTTAAGCACAGTCGTGTGTACACGCTACTTCACTTCACTGAAGTAGCGTATATAAATCTATTTGGGAAATAAAATTATTGATCTGATAAGACTGATTCACCCCCCTCTCAATATTATTTCCAACAATTGGTATTAGAGTAGGTCATTTAGAAGAAGCTTGATCGCTTGAAGGGACATTCATCAACATGAATAATCAAGAAAGCATGGGATCCGTCAGACTACCAATCTTCGATGGAAGCAACTTTGTTTATCGGAAAACAAGAACCACAACCTATGTACAATCACTTGGAATGGATGTCTGGGAAATTGTGGAAGTGGGATATGCATTTCCAACAACAAATCCTACAGATACGGAGGTAAAAAGAAATATGAAATCAATGCCAAAGCTATCAATTCTTTATTGGGAAGTCTATCACAATCAGAATTTGTCAAAGTCATGCAGCTCAAATCAGCCAAAGAAATATGGGACAAAATAATTATGAGCTATGAAGGAGACTCTGAGGTAAAACGTGCTAAGCTTCAAACTCTCAAAATTCAGTATGAAACTCTTAATATGCATAGTGATGAAAGCATAGCTAGTTACTTCCTACATATAGATGAGGTTATCAATTGTATGAAGAATCTGGGTGAAGAAATTAAGGAAGTTACTTTAGTTGAAAAAGTTTTGAGATCCTTGTCTGCTAAATTTGAATCCAAAGTGTCTACCATAGAAGAAAAACAAGATCTGCAGAATATCACTATGATGCAACTTCACTAAATCTTAACTGCCTTTGAGATGAGAAAAGGAGGACCATCAGATACGAGAGAAGCCGCATTTAAAGCTTCAGCAAAAGGAAAGGAAGAATAAAATGAATTATGACATATTTTAGAAGAAGAAGATGAGGTAAACTTTGTCAAAAAGATTCAACGAGGTTCTGTAAGGTTTAGAGGTAAGTTACCCTTCAAATGATTTTCTTGTGGTAGAGTCAGTCATTATGCTACTAGATGTCCTCATAAAGATAAATTTGAAAAGGGAAAGGAATATGCAAAAGGGAATAGAAAACAAGTTTTGAATAAAAGGAGTTACTATACTCATGAAGAGAGTGATGGTTTATCTAATAGTGATGAAGATGAAATTGGACAAGATTACAAACTTCTCATGGCTTATGACAATGATAATTTTTGGGATGCTTTAGAAAAGGAAGACCTTCATGAAGAAATATCTAAACTCAAAATCTATTTAGAAGAAAAGAATATGATTATAGATACCTTGACATACCAACTTGCTGAAAAAGGAAAACATAATGAAAAACTTGAATGTGAAATTGTGGGTCTAAGAAAGGATCTTGAGAAAACAAAATCTCTCAATCTTAGATTTTCTAAAGGATCAAAAACTTTAAATGAAATGATCAAAGTTCAGCATTCTCCTTTGATAAAGATAGGTCTTCGATATACTGAAGAAGCATCTCAATCACAAAGATAGTGAACAATATGACAATCGTTAGCAAAGGCGTAAAGCAGATCACCAGGTAAATCAAACTTAATTTACTCCAAGGATGAATAGAAGCCACAACCAACCTCAGGTAAATCATCCTCAATTTTCTCCAAAGATGAATATCAATAGAAACTATATTCACCAGGTCAATAGATTCAATAGTCGCAGGAACTTCTTTAATGTGCAATGTTTTTCATGTCATAATTTTGGACACAAAGTTGCTCAATGTGTTGCTTACAAAACCATCGTGACTAGAGAAGCACGAAATCAAAGGAATGTAACAAGGATCAAGAAAATTTCCTATAATAACTTTTCTCTTCTTGAAAATGACATAGAATGCTCAATTTGTAACAACTTTGGTCATGAAGAATCTGAATGTAGGAGCAAATTACTGCAAACATCTTAAAAGGAGCAAACTCCATTAAATCCCAAGATATGGAGAAGGAAAGAATCTCAAACAGAAAGATGTGGTCTAGCCTTGTATGCAGAAGGACAAGAAAATCAGTGGAACATCGACAGTGGATTCTCAAAACACATGAAAAGTGACAAAGAAAAACTTCACTAATATAATGCCTTAGGAAAGGAAAAGAATGTCTCATTTGGAAATGACACTCCTGCTATCATAAAAGGTAAAGGCTCTATTTTCTTGAAAGAAAAGGTTAAAGCTGGAAATGTTATATATGTAGACGGTTTAAAGCATAACCTGTTGAGTGTCAGTCAAATGTGTGATCAAGGAAATGAAGTGGTGTTTCGATCAAACGGATGTATTGTTCGTGAAATTGATACAGGAGAGACAGTGATCAAAGGTACAAGAACTACAAACAACTTATACATACTCAAGGGAGGACAACAACAGTGCTATCTAAGCAAAAAT
>APFE030193265.1:0-13841 GCA_000404065.3 Pinus taeda
ATGCCACATATATCATGTATTTGAACTATCATACTGTATCTCTCCATGCAGATTCTCGGCGGCAGCTAGATATGATCTTGTAAAGCACTTCACCTCTCTCTCTCTCTCAAGGCTCATGCTTTAGGGGGCATCTGTTACGTAGTAATTTGTCACCGTTGGTCACCATCCTTGTTACCCCTGCTTTCGCACACTGGATGACACATTTATGGACTTGTGACCAGTGACACAACTTAAAAACACTTGCATTGGATTCTCCTTAGTATGAACTTCAAAATCCCTGAAGACACCTTTTGAAGATTAACCCTAAAAAATGCCCTTTTTCCATTAGCGCGGGTCCACAGTGTCTAACCCGCGCCAATGGCTTAGTTCCTCCAAAAAGGGCGCGCCCATGGATGCACTGTCATAGAACAAAGCCCGCGCCACCCAAAATTGGTCATGATTTTTGGCCAGCGCGCACTGAAGTGTTTTTTCCTCCATTGCTCATGTAGTTCTCTGGGGAAAAATCCCATGGAAGTGGTCGAGTGTCGTCTTTTTCATCCATGACAACCCAGTTCAAAGGCTATTCTGGGACAATGCCAAATCTTCAGTAGGTGTCCAGATACAATGAATACTTCCCCCTCCTCCATCTATAAATGACTGTCACCCTGCATTGAACCAACTAGTTTTGCAAGAGCTAAGGTGAGCTAAGATTATGTTGGATTGATAGTGAGAGCTGAGAGAGAAGTTATGCTGCCGAAGTATTGAGAGAGGAAGTCACTTTGCAAGGCATGTTTAGCTGCTGACCCAGTTGGAGGAGATTTCAACGTCAAGCCTCTTTAGTTGTAATCCTTCTCTTATTTTATTGAATAATGAACGACTATCATTATGGTTCCACTCACTATTCTTCTGATGATATTTGAGTTATATCTTGCTTGACTGATATATAATTGCATGTACTGGATTTTACACTTGTGTTGGATTGTTCTTTATTTGTGCAGGTGTCCATACGTGGAGCGTAAGGATAGTGACCGGCCAAAGCTAAAGGACGGGAGCGGCGTTTCTTCCACAACAAATAGCGTTAGATTCCAGGTAGATCTTTCTGATCGATCTTTAAATTATGCAATTAGGAACCTGCGTGTAGCGTGTGTGATTGTTGCTAGACCCGTGTCGGGCTAGTGGGATCGCCTCTGTCCGCAGAGGGGATTTACCAGCTCAACATGCACCATACTTAGTCAATATTTACTATTTGTCTAAGTATCATTTGATGACTAAAAGTGACCACACATTCTAATGTTATGTTCTCTTTCCATGTTGACCTTTGAAGGTGTAGCATAGGTGATGTATGCGGTTGTCTTATAAACAATAATAGATATTAGATGTTCTAACCATACCTTTAAACTACCACTCCTATGTTGCCAAGTGAAATACCACTAGTTGATAAGTATTCAGATGCTACTTCAGATTATATTTTTGATATAGATTAGCCTTTACTTGTCACACATGTTGGACCACTAATTATTCAAACATCGAGATAATACTTCCTCATATAATTGAGAATATTCTCAACCACTTTCAACACAAAAATGGTGCAGCATGAGTGATCTCTTAGATGATCTTGCCACTAGACTTCAATTAGAGGATGCTCCACAAGTACTCTCAATTATTGAGCCATGCATTCCCATGCATGCATATGATCCACAGAGTTATGTAGAAGTAGTTGGGCATACTACATTGGAAGCAACTATGGATGCCGAATACAACTCTCTCATTGAGAACGAGACTTTGGACCTAGTTCCACTACCTTCCAATCGTGACTTGTGGGGTGCAAGTGGGTGTATCCAACCAAGAAAGAAGCAGATGACCAAGTTAGTCGATATAAAGCACGTTTAGTGGCCAAAGGTTTTTAGAAGGTACATGGTGTTGATTATGACGAGACTTTTACTCTAGTGGAAAAAATTGATTTTATTCGGCTAGCTCTCTCCATTGCAGAAGCTAGACAGTGGGATGTGTATCATTTGGATGTGAAGAATTCCTTTCTTCATGATGATCTTGAGGAGTAAATATACATGGAGGAGTCACACGGATACATGTAAAATTCATCTCTCATATGAAAACTAAAGAAATCTCTCTATGGCCTCAAGCAGGCACCTGGAGCTTGGTATGCAAAGATGGATTCCTATTTGTTGTCTAAAATTTTGTATGTTGCAAATATGATTCCAATGTTTATTTTCTAAAGACAATTGTCTCTGTGTTGATCATAGTACTCTATGTGGACGATATTTTGATAACATGTAGTTCAATTTTTTTCATTGCTGAGAATAAAAGTACATTGCAGAAGTGGTTTTCTATGATAGGAATTGGCCTAGTCAATTTTTTCCTTGGACCAGATCAATCAGAATGGTTCTAGGATTGCCATTTCTTAACCAAATTATGCTAGTGATCTTTTGGCATGACTCACATGAGTGAGTACAAGCCAACAACCACACCTTTCTTGTCAAGGATAAAGCTTGAGGATGGAAAAGACACACCATTAGTTGATTGCACATTGTACCATAAGCTTGTGTGGAGTCTTCTTTAGCTCACTCACTCCCATCTTGGTCTCTCATATGCTAAAGTAGTTTCCAGATACATGCATGAGCAACATGAGTTACAATGGAAAGATGCAAATCACATCCTTTGATATGTCTAGGGGAAAATCACCTATGGTATTCATTATGTAGAAAACTATTCTTTAGATCTCATTGGGTTCATAGATTCATATTGGGTTGGTGATAACCTTGATCATAAGTCCACCTCCTATTGAGCCCCAACCTTGCATCTTTCCTACACATTTTTCTAGCTTCTTTCCATTTACCTGAACCTCCTACGCTGTCAATATCATTGCATATTAGTTATAAAAGAGCATTTAAAGTGGTTTCTTGACTATGTCTTTGTGTTGCTGTTTGAACTAGATTTTTTCTTATGAACTGCGGAATGTTGTCACTTTCCGTAGCTGGTTCAACTTTCCGTAGCTATTTTTGTTAAAGTCTACATTGCAGGTGTCATTAGGCAAATCGAGCCACATGGGCAAGTTGGAAATGGCCTGGACATGGGTCAGGTCCTATTGGTCCAGCTGGATTCGTCAAAGGAGGCCGTAGTTAACGGTGGTCAAGTGGTGGTCAAACAGGAGAAGTCCTACAACAACAAGACTCCGTTTCAGGCACGTAAAGATTTTTGTGACTGTTTCTAGATCTTTGGAGACACGTTGACACCTGTAGGCTGACCACGATGTGGATCCAACAACCGTTTTTAATAAGATTGCCTAATCTCAGCGACCATGCTGCTAAATCCATGGACATTGTTCTTCACGTGTCCTCTGTTCATGTATTTTTCCAGAAACACAGTTATGAAACCTTTGTTATAAATAACGCATTCTGATACGCATAGTAGTTAGCTTTTGATATGTAATTTTTATTGTTAAGAACCATTGTGTCATGACACTAGCTTATTGTTGTAACTCTGTTTTGAGATATATATAAGAAGACTCTATTCTCCATGTTTGTGTGAACGTGATTTTGAATTGATCATCTGTTGGCCGAGGTTACAGAGTGCCCCTGCACACCGACGTTTCATTCTTCTTTGTTGTTGTATAGTCTTTATGCATCGTTGCTTCATTTTCACTGCATATGTTTTATGATTATTCATTTGTGTATATATTTCTAACATGTCATTGTTGTTCATGATTTTACAAAGTCTCATTTAACGTTGATCAGTGTGTGCATGTTTCAAGATAGAGTAGGCAGCTCGGGCATTTGCATATAATTTTCATAATGACTAGTGATATGGAATTGATCCTCTATTGATTTTGTTTTTCCTAGTTCCTTTTATTTCTAGTTCTGTTTGGTTGAGTTTAGTTTTGATCATTTGCTTTGTTAATATAGTCAGAAATCAACTTGCTCATTTCATTGACAGTTACCTCCGAAAGCCATAGCGAGACTACTGGTGAGGGATTGAAATATGGATGTTGTGAATTGATTTTAGTTTCCTTTTCTGCAATTAGATCATTGGATTGCTCATTTCCTTGATAGTTACTTCCGAAAGCCATATTGAGACTACTGGCGAGGGATTGAAATATGGATGTTGTGATTTAATGTTAGTTTACTTTTCTGCAATTAGATAATTGGATTGCTCATTTCATTGACGATTACCTCCAAAAGCCATAGTGAGACTACTGACGAGGGATTGAAATATGGATGATGTAATTTGATTTTAATTTCACTTTCTTTGCAATCTTTGATTTCTTTTAGTGCAGTAGCTTAAACCAATTTTCTGTATTTAGGTAGCAGCAGAGATGATAGTTTCATAATCAATAGTTCATCAATTACTTGTTTTAATTCACAGCATCTTTTCATTCTTGATTCAAGTATTATTTTTGTTTTTAGTATGTTCTAAGAAGTGTTAAGTTGTGGGAATCCTTACAAAGGACATAATTGCCTTAAAACTTATAACCAAACTTGCCTTCTAGAAATTTAGGAATAGGAATTCCATAAACAAAGATAAAAACCCCAAAAACAACATAAAAATCAAAAACGACAAAAGTAAGAAATAGGTTATCTTGCACATATAGTGCGCCACACTTCGTCATCTTACGAATCCCGGATTGACAATTAATGTAGCAATTTAGGACACACTAAATTGACCAAATATTTTGGCGCCATTGCTAGGGAAGTGTAACTAGGTGGCCAATTTCTTAAAAAAAAACAACAACAATAAAAAGAAGGGAAAAATTGATAACTCCTTGAAGTATGCTCTCCTCTTGCACCTATTGTGATCTGGAGGATTAGAAAAGAGAGTTATCGGTTCAATAATTTTTGAAGTATGCTCTTTTCTTGCACCTAGTGTGATCTGGAAGATCAGAAAGAGAATTATTAGCCCAACTTGAGAAGAAAAAAAATGACATGCATAGAGCAAGAGATTCTAGGGGAAGGTTTATAGCTAGAGCCAAGAGTTCGATTTTCACAACCCCAGCTTCTTCAAGGGATAGACAAGATTCACCACCATCTACTCCTAGCCTTAAGATTCCTAGAATTCAAGGAGCAGTAGCTGAATTAGAGCATTCTCCTACACTATCTACTATATCTTATCTAGGAGAAGACCCTTTCTTTACTTCTACAGGAGAGAATATTGTAATCAAAGAAGTAGAATCACCTGAAGAAGAAAAGGAAGAAACTCCCTCTCATCCACCCTTGATAGAAGAACCAGAGGACTCTGAGGACTTTGAAGAAACTATCATGACAGAGGAAGTAGTAGATGGATTCAGAGGAAGAGGTAGAGGTAGAGGAGGAGGAAATAATGGAGGCAACAATGGTGGAGGTGGAGGTAACAATGGAAGAAATAGGGAAGGAGATAACTCATTTGGATTCCCTATAGTTGATGAGGAAAATCATACAACGATGAAAAAAATCTCACCATCTGTCCTCCCCAACTTTTATGGATTGTGAAGTGAGGATCCTGAAACATTTCTGTTTGAGTTTGAAGTAGTGTGTCGAACCTATGACTATATGGAAGACTCTTAAAAACTCAAACTGTTTCCTTCAACATTTAAGGGAGCCACTTTGAAATGGTTCATGGGATTAGTCACCCAATAGATTAGGACTTGGAATGATATGAAACAAACATTTTTGGATAGATACCTGGATTATTGCATGCCCACTAATCACAAGGATGAGGTATTCAAAATGATGCAAAAAGAAGATGAAAACTTAGAGGATTTACTTGAAAGATTTCAATACAACTTAAAGAGAGCAAAGATGAGCAACTTAGATGAGGAAAATTTGAAAGCCCTTTTATTGAAATCCATTAGAGATGAATGGATAGATATTTTAAACATGATGGGGAAGGGAGACATTTCTCAACTTCCACTTCGTGACATAGCAGAACTATGTGTCCTTCTCTCAAGGGGAAAATCTAAAACGAGAAAAGGGCCTAGAGATCCTTCTCTTATCAGGGCAAACAACTCTGCAACTGGATTAATAAGTAGGGCAGAGATTCGCAATATGCTTGATGAATTCAAAACTGATATCTTAGGGAGCCTTAGTGAACAACTAGACACCCTTAAAATTCAAAACAAGCAGAAAGCAGAAACTGATGCTTTAGCAATCTTTTGTTCGAAATGTAGGAAGAAACATGCTCTAAGGGAATGCCCCTTATATGCAAAATTTGTAGAAACATGTATGATTTGCTCAGAGAATCATGAGACCAAGGATTGTCCTTCAATTCCTGGGCTCAAAGTTGTCTTTCAAGACAATCCAAATTCATTAGAGTCTCTCTATTTTGTTGCAAGAAGACCTTGGCAGGGGCAACAAAATCAAGGGTTTAACAACCCTATGAATTTTCAACCCCCACCAAATTGGAATCCTTGGCAACAACCTTGGCCCCAACCTCAAAATCCATATCAATCGTGGGCACAAGGGATGCAAAATCCTTATGGAAGATTTGCTCAATTTTATCAATATCCTCCATCTTTTCAAAATCAACAAACTCCACAGCTTCCAAATCAAAATCCACAACTCTCATTGCCATTTCCTCAACAACAACCTTCTCAAAAAAATCCAAATCCTCAACTCATGCTTCCATTTCAAAAAAAAACAAATCAACTACCCTCTCAGCCATTTCCAAATCCTAACAATAAAAATCCTCAGAATACTTACATGATAGAAGGACAACAATTTCCTACCTATATGATTGTTCCTCTCAATGATGTACAACTCAGGTCTGGTAGAGTTCTAGAAAAACCTTCTATAGATGTCCAAGAGCAAGATACCTCTAAGGAGGACTCTCTTAATGTCAATAAAGGTTCTGAGGAAGCATCTCTTCAAAACTCAAACATTCAAAAAGGGAAAGAAAAGTCAACCCCCACAACTCCTATAGTTGAGCAACCTGCATCTTCATCTACACATCCTTTTCCTGAAAGATTACAAATTAATAAAGGGGTGGAAAAACAAATTTTGTTGCCTAACTATGATTTTCTAGATGAATTAAAGAATGTCTGTATCAAGATCCCCTTACTACAACCCATTAGAGAAATTCATATTCTAGCAAAAACAATAAAGGAGTTGAGTCTCAAAAGACTAGGAAGGAAACCAAGAGATACAAGAAGAATCCACCTGGTAGGAAAAATTGCAGATATCATGATGGGAAAAATAACCATGCAGAAGTATGTAGATCCAGGTAGTCCAATTGTCAAGACACATATAAATGGGGTAGAAATTCCAAACATTTTGATTGACTTAGGGGTTGCTATCAACATTATGAGTAGACAGACTATGGAATAGCTTAAACTTCCTAATCTTCTTTTTACACCTACCTTACTGCAACTTGCAGATCGATCTATAATCAAACCAGATGGTGTATTAGAAGATATTTCAGTCTCCTTATATTCTTGGGAATATCCAGTAGATTTCATGATTTTGACTCCCAAGAGTAATCTAGGAGGGCACCTGCTCATTTTAGGAAGACCTTGGCTAGCCACAACTGATGCTTTCATTAGTTGTAGATCTGGGGATATGTACATTTCTGATGGTAATTCGACAAAGAAATTCAATTTGTATCCTCCAGCAAAAGAAATTATAGAAGTAGGAGACAATGAATGGGTTGATGATGAGAACACTATACAACCTGTCTTTACCATTTCTGAAATCAGTGAGGATAGTCAAATTCTGAACACATTAGAAAATTTTGAGATATCTTCGGAATATGACCCCACACAATTTCAGTTGGATTCTGACATTGAATATTTATCATCAAGGCAAATGTCTCTTTACTCTATGGAAGAGTTCGGTAGTTCTACCATTGAGATTTTTCCAGGAAAAACATTGAATATCAACAAAAATTTGGAAAAGTCACAACAGGAAGAACTAACCAAAATCTTGCAAAAACATTCTACTGCATTTGCATGGGAGTATACTGATATGAAAGGTATTTATCCTAAGACTTGCATCCATCATATCTATATTGAGGAAAATAGTAGACCAATTAGACAACCTCAGAGAAGGATGAATCCAAATCTTAGGGAGATAGTGAAAGAAGAGCTCCAAAAACTACTCAATGTAAACCTCATTTATCCAATTTCAGATAGACAATGGGTTTCTCCTTTGGTTATAGTACCTAAAAAGAATGGTAAATGGAGGGTATGCATTGATCACAGGGAGTTGAATAAAGCAACTTTGAAGGATCACTTTCCATTGCCTTTTATCGATCAAGTATTAGATACATTAGTAGGAAAAAAGTATTTTTCATTTCTGGATGGTTTTAGTGGTTATAATCAAATTCATGTAGCACCTGGGGATCAAGATAAGACCACATTTACCTATCAATGGTGAACTTTTTCCTATCAAGTGCTTCCTTTTGGATTATGTAATGCACCCGCAACATTCCAAAGAGCAGTACTAGGAATTTTTTCCTATCTAATCCATGATTGTGTAGAGGTTTATATGAATGATTTTACAGTTTATGGTGACTCATTTGAAGAAGCATTAGAAAATTTGGAAAAAGTACTTGTAAGATGTAAAGAAAAAAACCTTTCATTAAGCCATGAAAAATGCTTTATGATGTTTACTGAAGGTATTGTTTTAGGAAATCATATTTTAGGAGATGGGATTAAAGTTGATAAATCAAAAGTTGAAGTCATCTCCAAGTTGCTTATTCCAATTTGTCAAAGAGATGTTAGAAGTTTTCTGGGATTTACTGGATACTATAGAAGATTTATAGAAAAATTCACTAAAATAGCATCTCCACTTTTCAAACTGCTTACAAAAGAATGCGAATTCAAATGGGATCCTGATTGTCAATCAACATTTGAAACTTTGAAAACAAGAATATCTGAAGCACCTATCTTGAGAGGACCAAATTGGAAACTCCCTTTCCATATTTCTACAGATGCTTTAGATATAGCTCTAGGAGTTGTGTTGGGCCAAAAATATTTAGTCCCTTATGCCATTTACTATACCAGTAAAAATTTGACTCCCACTGAGTTGAACTATACTGTGACTGAAAAAGTGTTCTTAGCTGTTGTTCATGCAATCAATAAGTTCAGAAATTATATAACAGGCTATGAAACTTTTATTCATACTGATCATTCTGCGATTAGATATCTAATGAACAAACCTGTTACTAATGGCAGAATTACAAGATGGCTCCTACTTTTACAGGAATTCAATATTACTGTGTTGGATAGACCATGGAAACAAAATACAATAGTTGATTTCTTGTCTAGGATTTAGAATCCTAAAGAAGATTCTCCTGTAGAGGATAAGTTTCCTGATGAATATTTATTTGCAGTAACTACTAAGACCCCTTGGTATGCGCCCACGGGGTTTTGGATTGACGGTGAATGGATGCGCTGTTAAGGCACTCCTTGCGATAGGTCACCAGTTCAAATCCCCCGTGGGTACTTAGGTTAGTCTTAACGTAGAAAAAAAAAAAAGACCCCTTGGTATGCAGATATTGCTAACTATTTGGTTATAGGGAAACTACCTCTACATCTATTTCCTAGTGAAAGAAGAAAGATTATTCAAGAGAGCTCAAAATATTCATGGATTTCTAACGAATTGTTTAAAATAGGGCTAGATCTTGTGATTAGAAGATGTGTAAGGGAAGATGAAATGCCTGATATCCTCAAGGAATTTCATGATGAACCATGCGGCGAACACTTTGCTGACAAAAGGACAGCCTATAAAATCCTCTCTTTAGGATATGATTGGCCTTCCCTCTTTAAAGATGCAAAAAAACATGTCAAAATGTGCGACAGCTGCCAAAGAGTAGGGAAACCTACCCTTTCAAATGAAATTCCATTGCAACCATAGGTACTCATCGAACCCTCTGAAAAATGGGCTTTAGATTTCATTGGACCTATTAATCCACTATCTAAGCAAAAGAAGTATATATTGGTGTGTACTGATTATGTCACTAAATGGGTAGAAGTCAAAGCATTATTTTCTACTACTGAAAATTCAGTTGTTAATTTTCTTTATGAGTATATTTTTACTCGCTTTGGTGTTCGAAGAGAAATTGTGACAGATCAAGGATGTCAATTCACATCCAACCTGGTGGAGAAGCTGATGGAAGAATACAAAATCAAGCACAGAAGGTCTACTCCTTATCATCCGCAAGAAAATGGTCAAGTGGAGTCTACAAACAAAGTTCTTGAAAGTATCATCATCAAAACTATTCATCTACACAGAAGAGATTGGGCAGAAAGGCTTCCTAAAGCCTTGTGGGCCTACAAAACTACATGGAGAAATACAACATGACATTCTCCCTTATGAACTTGTTTATGGGAAGGAAGTCCTGCTCCCAATTGAGTTCCAAATCAAGACCTTCAAGATGGCAGTCCAATTGGGAATGAGCCTCTCAGAAGCCCAAAGACACAGAATGGACCGGCTAAATGAGCTAGATGAAATAAGACAAGATGCAATTCTAAGGACCGATCTAGTTCAGCACCAAAGATCTAAATGGCATGATCGTCATATCAAAGAAAGAAAGTTTCAGAAAGGAGATTGGGCTCTATTGTTTGATTCAAAGTTCAAAGACTTCAAAGGAAATTTTCAAACTCATTGGCTTGGGCCATATGAGATTGACAAAGTCTTTAGCAATGGAGCAGTAAGAATCAAAACCATTGATGAATTTCAAACTCCTCTTATTGTGAATGGTCACCGATTGAAGATCTATCATAAGCCACTCTCAAAAGAGGAATTTGTCAAAATTTTTCAAGATAATTTTGCAATAAGGCTGGTGAAGGAGAATCCTTCTTCTCCACCAGCCTAGCCTTTGTTCTCTTCTGTTCTCCAAAAAAAGGAAAAGTGTATAAGCTTGAAAACCAATCACTAATTGGCAGTAAAAAGAAAATACAGGGCGAAAATCAGGAACTCTTGACGCCCTATATTTTCCAAATATATATATATACATATACATATATCATTTTCATTCCACTCCACTTCATTTCATTCTACTCCATTTTCATTCATTCAGTCATCATTTTGTCCATCTCATTCAGTTATAAGATCGTTGAGTCAGTTTCCACAACTGCAAACTGATTCCGCAGCCAGTTGTGTTTTCACAGCCAACACCCTGTCATTCAACATTGGCAGTTAGATGATAGGAAAAAATAATAAAAATAAAAATGCAGGTATGACCGAGGACATATTATGAAGACATGGGGCACCTAAAGGCATCAACAAGGCAGCTGATCAAAGGTTATGGACAACAAGTGGCAGACATTCCAAGGTATGAGTAAAAGTTTATTTCAAATGGCATTCAAAACAAATTTTTGCATAGTTATTAAATCATAAAGCTCCACTATATGCAATGATTCGTGTGATAGCCTCCATAACCATTTCATTCCACGACATTCCTCCACGAACCATACATTTATTTTTCCAACGGCCTCATGATTAATTCTCGTATTTAACTCAAGTTTGGATGCATTTTCACACTCCACCTGTAATTATGAGACGTGGTTGATTTGATTACGGTTCTCCTCCACCGCATAGATTCCACAGCCATTTCATGAATGCGTTTACGTCTACTCCACATCCGTCCATTTTAAAAAGTATGCCATCACTTCCCTACTATTTTATTGAAGCCACGGCTACATTACCACCTCGTTCAAATAAGTCTCTGCTCTATTCCATGAATTCACCTCGGTTGTCTGTCCTTTGTTTTGCTGCCTGTCCTCTATTTTTCGCTTACAGTGACTAACTTTCTCCATAAACCCTGTTTACTTCCATTAATCTAGCCATCTCACCTCCACTAAACCCTTCTCACGCAGACAAATTGTTAGAACAGAAGGACAGAATGGGTCTGTTCTTGAGGGCAGAGCCGAAAGGGTCCAAGTTTATGGAGGGATACCCGCAAGTAAGGAACACATTGAAAAAGGCACGATGGATTTGGTTTATTCAAAAGTTCAAAGGCTATAATAAGGAGATTACCAAAGCCTTTGCGAGGTCTTTTAACAGATTGGAGGTGGAAATTGGGGACCTCAAGTTTACAGTGACCGAGGCATCCATAGCAGATGCTACAGAACTCCCTCAAGGAGGAGAATGCTGGTTCAAGAACAAGAGATTTGATGAGAAAGCTTGGAGGGTTATCCTACACAATCTAGGTATGGATGTAACTATATTTAGACAAGGAATTCATGTCCATGCTTTAGAAGAGAAATGGGCCAGTTTATTGTTGATTATTCAAAAGTTCATTACGTGTGAAGGTCGTTTTGGAGCAATGTATATGTATCATACTCGACTGTTGATGAACTTTTTAGAGAATCAAACCCTAAATCTGCCTTACTTTTTATTGTTGAGCTTGAAAAAGATGTGCACAATAATCCAAAAGAATATAGAGGATATAGAACCCCACTTATATCATCATGGGTTGGTGAAAATTTTAATTGAAGACCAATTGAAGAAAAAGAGGGATACCTGGGAACGGATTTTAGTGAGAAATTATTTTCAAGATCCTCCTGAAATGCCCGAGAGAAGTATAGTAAGGAAGAGTAGGAAAAGAGAAACTAGTGTGAAAATTCAAGACCCTCCTATTACTGGAACCAAAGAAGTTGATCAAGAAGAGAAGCTGGAAAGAACCAAGGATAAAAAGCAAAAGCAATTGAAGGGGAAAAGAAACATAGAGGATGTTCACCAATCACTAGAGCGTTCCTTAGAAGAGGACCACCAACCACTATCTAAAAGGCTAACTCACCTCCAAGGACAATCAGCTGCAGCCAGGAAGAAAGAAAAAGAAAAACAGAGTATTGGGGAAGAGGGCACTAGCCCACAACATTTAAGAAGAAGCACCAGGCTTAAGGGAAAATGGAGAAAAGCACAAACAAAAGGACCCCATTTTATTGATTTGGGAGGAATACCAGAACAATCTCCAGCTGGCCGTAGCCCACCTCATTCTTAGCCAAACATTGAAACTAGTCCTCCAAATGTTGACATAAGTCCTTCTCGGCCAAACTTTGAAACTAGTCCTCCTCAACAGGACTTTAGGGTCAACCCAAGGAAAAGTTCACCCGAGATAGACCTAAATCAGCAGGAGATGTATGATTAAATTGAATCCCTGGAAAAGAAGGCCACAGAACCAAGCTCTTCATCCATGCCTCATCCAGCACAAAACGCTCAAATCCAGTCATTAAAACAGGAAATTTTTGAGTTAGAGGTCCTAAATAGACATATTAAACATGAAAATGAAGCATTAAAGGAGCAGAGCAGACTGGATAAGATCATTCATGATAATACCATGCTACATCTTGGGCTATGGCAGAAAAAGAACAGGAAATTAAAGAAAAAGTGCAAGAAGATAAGTAGAGCACTGATCAGTTTCAAATTTAGATGCTTGATGAAGAAGCCCAAGATGTTAGCAACACCAAGAAAGAGAAGAAGGGGGCTGGATGTACTGGCAGAAGTTTCAGAGCATATGATTTGAAGGGGGGATAGTCAAAATTTTGGTTGCATGGGGACATGCAACACCTTCACAATGGGGGTATGTTGAGCCCCAAACTTGCATATTTCCTACACATTTTTCTAGCTTCTTTCCATTTACCTGAACCTCCTAAGATGTCAATATCATTGCATATTAGTTATAAAAGAGCATTTAAAGTAGTTTCTTGACTATGTCTTTGTGTTGTTGTTTGAACTAGATTTTTGCTTATGAGCTACGGAATCTTGTCACTTTTCGCAGCTGGTTCAACTTTCCGCAACTGTTTTTGTTAAAGTCTACGTTGCAGGTGTCATCAGGCAAATCGAGCCACATGGGCAAGTTGGAAATGGCTTGGACATGGGTCAGGTCCCATTGGTCTAGCTAGATTTGTCAAAGGAGGCCGTAGTCAACGG
>APFE030193265.1:14508-40322 GCA_000404065.3 Pinus taeda
TTCATTTTCACTACATATGTTTTATGATTATTCATTTGTGTATATATTTCTAACATGTCACTGTTGTTCATGATTTTAAAAGTCTCGTTTAACGTTGATCAGTGTGCGCAGGTTTCAAGATAGAGTAGGCAGCCCGGGCATTTGCATATAATTTTCATAATGACTAGTGATATGGAATTGATCCTCTGCTGATTTTGTTTTTCCTAGTTTCTTTTCATTCCAGTTCTGTTTGGTTGAGTTTAGTTTTGATCATTTGCTTTTTTAAGATAGTTAGAAATCAACTTGCTCATTTCATTGGCAGTTACCTCCGAAAGCCATAGCGAGACTATTGGCGAGGGATTGAAATATGGATGTTGTGAATTGATTTTAGTTCCCTTTTCTGCAATTAGATCATTGGATTGCTCATTTCATTGACAGTTACCTCTGAAAGCCATAGCGAGACTACTGGCGAGGGATTGAAATATGGATGTTGTGATTTAATGTTAATTTACTTTTCTGTAATTAGATAATTGGATTGCGCATTTAATTGACGGTTACCTCCGAAAGCCACAGCGAGACTACTGGTGAGGGATTGAAATATGGATGATGTAATTTGATTTTAGTTTCACTTTCTTTGCAATCTTTTATTTCTTTTAGTGCAGTAGCTTAAACCAATTTTTTGTATTTAGGTAGCAGCAGAGATGATAGTTTCATAATAAATAGTTCATCAATTACTTGTTTTAATTCACAACATCTTTTCATTCTTGATTCAACTATTATTATTTTTTTTTAGTATGTTCTAAGAAGTGTTAAGTTGTGGGAATCCTTACAAAGTACATAATTGCCTTAAAACTTATAACCAGACTTGCCTTCTAGAAATTTAGGAATAGGAATTCCATAAACAAAGATAAAAACCCCCAAAACAACATAAAAATAAAAAACGACAAAAGTAAGAAATAGTTTATCTTGCACATATAGTGCGCCACACTTCGTCAGCTTACGAATCCTGGATTGACAATTAATGTAGCAATTTAGGACACACTTAATTGACAAAAACACCTCCGGCTATGTACTTAGCTTGGTATTTATCCCCATTTGCTGGCCAAGCATGAAGCAGGATGTTATTGGTTTATCATCAGCATAGCCTGAGTACAGAGGAGCAATAAATGTTGTTATTTAGACCATTTAGTTGTAGCTTTTCCATTTTGAGCTTCGTATCATTGTCCATTTTCTAACTGTCATATGGTGCGACAATTAGAGTACACTGAATTTTTGTAGAGATCAAGTTTAGTGACATCAGACTAAGCATATGAAGATCCACATGCACTACATCAGAGAATTGATCCATGATGGGATCATGGATCTATAGTACTCTCCTAGTTTTGAGCAGAATGTCGACATCTTCAACTATACTTTCATTGAGCACAAGTTTCACTTTTTGGGGCATCGCCTTAGGGTGAAGGACACAACTCACTAACAATTGTTTTTTTTTTTTTTTTTTTGGTTTTTCATTGTATTTTGACGAGCAGTTTTGTTACCATTTGGTTTTCCCTCTTTCCTCTTTCATGCATTATACATGTGTACCCAAAATGGCCTTGTTGTCGAGACTCATCCATTTTTCATCATACTCACCTAATTTATGCTTAAGGGGGGTGTTGCTATACATGCACATTACTTAGCTTTAGTTTGCTTTAGTGCTTTCATGTGGTGAACATGCACATTAACATAGCATAAAGCACACTTAGATTTAGTTAGATTCAGTGCTTGCATGCAATTAAACACAACTTAGTTTCTTTATGTATTGATTCTCTAATCAATATTGAGATATTGAATTCATTCTCTCTTCAAATTTTCCTTTTTAATTCTTGCAAGTTTATGCAATTATTCTTGAGCTAGGTCCTTACTTGTGCCGTAATAAATTTATAATATAATAAAATATGCACATAAGTTGTATTTGGTAGTTACAATAATTTATTATACAACATGGAAAGATTTTTGTTGTCGAAGGGCAACCTATCCTTCAAGAAAAGAAAGATAATGGCATTGCAAGACCAAACATTAGTAGAAGCACCATCATATCCTCTATTATCAATCACCTATATATAAACTTGATTAAAATTTCATTTCATTGATTATTACCAATGTCAACTTTAATTCACTATGGAAGTTAAGTAGTTACCTCGAGTGCCACATTATTTGGGCTTCCACAGGTCATATGCAGGAACTTGTCTCCCTAAAAGGCCACGCTCAAACATGAAATAATCAAATACTCTCCTCGCATCAAAATTACTCCCAACATATAGAAAGATCGTTGGAGAAATACCCTAAGTTGTTGGGGCAGCACGTTGATGCTGAAGTTAAATATCTTCTCATTTCCCTTTGAATCCAACAAAATGTTTTTGGGCTAATCTTTTAGTTTCAACAATTAATTTTATGTCAATTAAAACTAGTAGAACTAAGAATCTTCATATTCAATGATATCACGACTTTAGTTGCATAGGTATATATACCTTTAAATCTCTGTGGTAAACACCCTACTGTGGAAATATCTTACGACGTCAATAAGTTGCTGAAAATAAAATCTCACTTTGTTTTCTTCTTGTTTTTCTTTATATGATTGCATATAGAAAAATGAGACGATTGTTTGTCAAACCAAAATAACGGCATAAACTACAAATAATTACAGTGTAAGGAAGACGCCATTGAAGATCACACTAATGATTTTGTTGCACAATTCACCTCTTGTAATAAATTCAAGAACAATATGTATCTTCTTCTTACTTCCCAAAACATGTTTTAGAGCCAAACCATCGGTTAAAGAAACTGAATAACTTCCAAATTTTTCCTCTAGATAAAAGTTTAGCAATCCGAACTAACAAACCTCGTACAATCTCACAAGAATTGGATGCTTAATGAACTTCAAATAGCATATTTCATGCTTGATCTACAAACATGAGAGCGACCACCAAATCAATGGCCAAGTTAAGAAAATGTGATTTATATAGAACAAAATAACTATATTGTTGATAATTATTTTTGGAAATAATTGTGTAGAGTGTAGGCAAGGTTTAATTTTAAAGAGTGGACACTCCATCCATCATCAAGGATAAATACAAAAATAAGACTTGTTAATTATGTTTGATGATGAGTGGAAAGAAAAGTTTCATAAATCAAATAAGACTTGCAAATTGCGTTTTGATGATGAGTGGAAGGTAGAAGTTTCCTACACCCTATATTAACATTTTCAGAATAAAATTATCAAAAATATAATTTTCAATTATGAATCCTACACATTCATCACACTCTATTTAGTAAATAACATTGAGAGAGTTCTTATATGATCCACAATATTGTGATGGAAAACTTATCTTTGTTCAAGATTTTGATGGCATAACTCTTTCTTGTTTTCACTCAATGGTGTACTTGACTTTGCCAAAATTTGTTAGAAATAGTAATTACTCCTATATGCATGTAATGTATGAAAAGTTGAGTTAAGTTAAGGAAAAGAAAAATGTTGAGTTAAGTTAAAGCAAAGTTAGAAAATTTTAGTTAAAGCATCATGTCTTAGTTTGCATGAGGATAGGGAAGTCAGAGTTTTCATGATTCCATATTTAGAAAGTTTGGTGTTTATATACCTGTCATTAGGTCATTGTAATGTGAAGCAAGATGAGAGAAAAACCGCATCTCGGTGGATGTATATGAGAGAATAATTAATGAATAGAAATTATTTATTTAATTAGAAGCTTGTTCATTTATTTGTCTTGTGTTTGTATGCATATCTCCACATTTGACCAACAAGTGGTATCAGAGCAAGGTTTCAGAGAGCCAAATATTTGAAAGAGTAAGAGTGTTCCCATAGTTGTAGTCTTCTAAGTGAGAATTTATTGTTGTTGTTTAGAAGGGCTAGAAAACTTGAGAAGTTTATGAATGAGTTTCGCCAAGAACTGAAACAACCAAGATAATGTGTTCAACATCGCTGGCAGTGGGTTCCAAACCCATTCACTTTCTAGAGATGTTGTTGCATATGTGATTGGGCACTAGCCTATAAAGACACCATATGTGTCATGTGACTTGGTTGTAGCTATTAATATTGTGAGAAACTCACAAGTTGTCATATGCAGATCAATTTATTTGGTAGCCATCATCTCTAGGTCAGTTAAATTGCTACCACAAAGTGGAAGTTTGTTGTCGGCACCGTTAAGGGAGTCTACTTTGAAAAGAAATGCAGAAAAAGAAAAATTAAAGAGTAGTCTCAGCTGTAGTGAACGAGCACAATACAGGGTTTTTGGCCGAGTATTCATTGACATTTTTCATGGGAATAAATCCCTAAACTTTTGTGCAATCAACGAGGTGAAAATACATGGCATATAATACATGCCTGATAATATTAAAGAGCATATTAGACAAGACTTCTCTATCATTGTTCGAAAATCCAACCCCCCCAGAAGCAACATGACAAAAGATGAATACTTTTCTCTAAAATCCTTAAATTATAACCCTAACATTGTAATATTAAAAGAAGATAAGGGAGGAGCCAAAGCCATAATGAATAGAAAAGACTACAATGACAAAATGATAGATCATCTTAACAATAGTGGGTGCTACAAAAAGTTGAATAAAAATCCTTTAAAGAGCATTACAAAAGAAGTTTCCATCTTAATCAATGCAAGCAACATTCAAGATAATAAGACCATCATTGAAAATTTTCCTTATACCCCTAGAATTTATGGTGCTCCTAAGATTCATAAAGATGATATTCCTATTAGACCCATTGTAAATACTATTGGAGGTCCCATGTATCATCTCGACAAATACCTTGCCAAGAAGATAAAACCCTTGGTTGGCCACACTGAATCATTTGTCAAAGATTCCACCCACTTCATAAATTAAATCAAGAATATTAAGCTCGAAAAAATCGATACATTGGTTAGCTTTAACGTTACTGCTCTATACACTAACATTCCTATTGATGGGGCCATGGAGTTTGTTCGTAAAATCACTGATCCTAACACTTAAGAACTTGTTGAAATTTGCCTCAAATCCACATTCTTTAGTTTCGTGGGTGAATTTTATGAACAAACATGAGGAGTAGCTATGGGATCTCCTCTTTCTCCAATTATAGCCAATTTATTCATGGAAAATTTTGAATCCAAAGCCCTTGAAAGTGCTCCCTTAAAAACTAAATTATGAAAAATATTTGTGGATGACACTTTCGTCATATGGCCTCATGGATGTGAAGCTTTAGAAACTTTCAAACAACATCTAAATAATATTTCCCCATCAATAAAATTTACAATGGAAGTAGAATTTAATGACAACCTTCCTTTCCTTGACATCCTCATCACTTTAAATTCTGATGGTTCCATATCTCACCAAGTCTACCGAAAAAAGACTTACACAAAACAATATCTCCATTCCACATCTCACCACTATCCCAACCAAAAATTTGTCATTTTAAACACCCTTGCAACAAGAGTTGTGTGAATATCTGATAAAGAACACTTAGATAAAGATAAATCCCATCTAATAAATGTGTTTTCAAAAAATGGATACAAAAAAACATTAAGCCATCAAAGCAATGAACAAAGCTAGCAAATAATTTTCTCTTATAAATAAAAATAAAAAAGTGGACAACTTCATTAGCATAGTAAAACTTCCGCATATTCATGGAACCACAAACAAAATTTCCCATATCCTAAGAAAACATAAAATCATGACCACCTTCAAACCTATAAGTACCACCCACAGTTGCCTCAATTTTTCTAAAGGCCCCATTGACCCTAAATGCCCAAAAGGAGTTTATTTGATTCCTTGTTTTTGTGGAATTCCTTATGTTGGGGAGATGGGTCGATCCATTAGATCTTGCATCCTAGAACATTTTGCTGACATAAAACATAATCAATCAAAAAAATATGCACAAGCAAAACATTCCAATAAGACAAAGCATCATATATGCATTGAGAAAACTCACATTCTCTAAAGTTGACCACTATTTCCACAGAAAATTTAGAGAAGCCATTGAAATCAATAAACGTCCTAAAAACCTCAAACCAAGTGAGAAATCACGGTCAAGGGCGTGAAAACCTGAACTGATATTGATCATCAGGAAGAAATATGAGCAATCAATATGAGCTATTTGATCTCGTTGATTAGATCTAGGTTGTTGATCTGAGCCGATTATATATCACAATCGCAACATGGAGAGGGGGTCCTTAACCATGTTTCATAGTGTTTACCGATGGGCTAGACCCGAAACTTTATTAATAATAACTTTATAATTTATCGCATCCGTCCCGGGTGTTTACCACAAACCCGGACCCAAAACTTAATTAAAATCCAATTAATAATACTAATAGGCCTGGACAGGGGGCATGTATTGTATTGCAATTGCAACCTCGATGAAGGCCATGCAGGGGAGGAACTCAAAGTTGATGCGATCGTTGGGGTTTGGGACTTAATGGCTGCGAGAATTATCGGTGAGCGGGAGTTATTGATGAGCGGGATTTATTGCAGGGTGCGAGACTTAATCACAATCAAGGGCCGAGACTTATCATGGGGGTCGGGACTTATTGTCAGAAGTCGAGACTCATTGCTAGGGGAATGTTGCAGTATCAGCAGGAGAAATTTATTGATGGAGGGAGAAATCGATGAAGATTTCATCCACGAGCGGGACTGGTTGTATGATGGGGAGGCGATTGTGGGATGTGAAATGCAGGATGGGGAGCTGATTGTAGGATGCAAGATGTGGGATGGGGAGCCGATTGCGGGATGCGAGATGTGGGATAGGCCGATTGTGGGATATCACAATCACAATCGAGAGGGGGTGGAGAATGCTCTGTATTGATTCATGTTATATGTGTCGATTGCGGGCTCCGACCTTTAAATGGATTTCAATATAGTTTAAATGGGTGAGACAAGAGTTAAAACAAATGGAATTTCGGCTAGAGTTAACACAAATGGATTTTTGGGATAAGGCTAGAGTTTGGGAATTAATATGAAAAAAGCGAAAAATAGATTAAGGCTAGAGTTTCGGGAATTTGAATATGGAATATGAGTGTTTACAAGGGAAAAATGGGTTTTGACTTAGGGTTTAATGATTTTCTCAAGGAAAAAGGGGGTTTTAGATGGAATGAGTGGATTTATGAGGAAAGGTTGAGGGAGTGATATGAAATATGAATGGGGATGTTGAAACAAGCTAAAATCTCCTTGAACATTTTTCCCTATTACTACTCCCACGATGATGACATGACCCTTATATGACTCATTGATGATATGACCAAGACACTTCTTTATTGACAATGAATGATGACAAGACTATGATGGCATTAATTGACCTTTAGAATAGAGAGAGTAGTAATGACCTAGAACTGACCAATGATAAAATTGTATTTGAAAATATAACAATTTAACCTAATAACCCTATCAACAGCTTTGAAAGAGTACATTTGATCACTGGTGACTAGTAGGACTGACAGACACTGACAAGTTGATGGTTCGAAATGTCGATCTTCAAATCAATATGAATGGGATGGATCAGGAAAAGCTATTACAACGAGGTGAATTTTTTTTTTTAAGACTTCTTTAAAATATAAAAAGGGTCCATTACCATGCACACTGCATGATAAAGTTTGGAGATATTTTTGAAGTACATTTATTACTTGGTACATTAAAAGGTCATGAAAAGGGTTATATAAATAAAAAGTTGTTTCTAATTAGTGGATTTAAAAAAAAGGTGTTAAAATTAACATATGTGTGTGTGGGGGGGAGTTTCATTTAAAGGAGATTGTATTCTTTTATTAAAAAGGATATTGAAAAAAATAAAAGTTTTTTGGTGAATATGGTAAAGATTGTAAGTTATGGGGGTGCACATTAAAAACCATATGTTTTTTTCATGGGCGATATGGAAAGATGACTCATGCAATAAGGAAAGAAGATTGAAGACAGAAGAAAGACAACAATCATGGGCTGCAGAGCGAGATTGAAGTAGACTAAGAAAAAAATTGAAAGAAAGAGCCAGAGTATTTCAAAAATTTCATAGAGGATTTCGCGGCATTGGAGACATCTAAAATACAAGCAGTTGAAGTGGAAAAATTCGAGGATGAATGGATTGGGATGAATCTTATAACACTTCCGAAATTTCCTGTTAAATAATTTGATTTTTGGGTTGTGTTGTAGGGACAACCCAACACCCCCTCATTACTTTAAATAATAGGAACCCTTTCCATTAATTTTTGGCTAAGCATTTTTTATGATTTTCATTTTAGTTAATTGTTTTACAATTTTGTCACTTTTTCATTTTCATTGGATTTCTATTTTGATTGTTTCATTGAATTCAACTTTTGACAAGATTTCCATCGATGCTTGTTTCACCTAATTTGGTCAAACGATTTGTAAATAACATTTCTTTGAAGTTTGATCATATTCTCGCTCGACTAAAAAATGTAAATAATTGTATGATATTTCATTTTTGCAATTAAAATAGTCATTCATAGTGAATATTAACCCTTAGTTTTTTTTTTCTCTATAAGACTGAGCTAATTTATATTACAAAAAACGAAAATTTACATCCAGATTTTACAAAAAGGCTGAAGCCTTGTTTCTCCGTAGAGAATTTCCCATGACTATCCATCAGTACATCTGGCAAAAGAACCAGTTCCTTCCAACCTACTGAACCAACATATAATCGACACAATAGGCTTTTCAGCCAACACAGCGGATAGATAACTTGACACTAAGGACCCATTTACTTGGCATAATCGACACGTAGACTGACATCGACACGTAGACTGACCTTCACGGTGAACCTTGACACACTAACATTCAAACACATAGAGTAAAATAGATAGAAGATGGACTGAGAACTACATTCCTGGCCAGGAGAACGGAGAGGCTGCTGTGTTATTCTTCATCTGTCAGGTGAGGCTCTTCCTCCATCGTTAACCCCTTGACCTTCTTGTCTCCCGCCTCAGCTAGGCGCATCCCTCCTTGGGCAGGCAGCACCGTCGAAGTTCCGGCTTCTTCAGCTTGAGTGGGTGGCCTTAAATCCACCCTGGGGACCTGCATATCCACCCTGGGCGCTGTCAGATTGTCGCGTGGCCTTCGGAGGTCGCTACAGTGCTCAACAGTGATTGACACAATTAGCGTGTTGTTCTCCAGAGTACAGGGTATGCGGTATTTAACCGCAGGATGTTCCAAGTGCCCACAATCCATGGGTTCTCCCCTTCCTCTTCCAATTTGCTGGAAAATTGTTCTGCGCGGACTGCTACCTTGTTCCGGAGGAATGTCAACAGAGGAAGCGGGTGAAGTGGCGGGCCTCTGAGTAGCAGGACGGCCCCTCGAACCTCCGCTGCCCCTCGAACTTCCTCTGCGACTGCTCATCCTTAGCCGCTCAGACATTCTGCAATCGCTCACCTGAATCCTTGGTAAAATCCTGCACCTGGCCAGAGTGTGCTCTGTTGCCTTCAGAATCTGCTCAGGTCTCTGTGAGCTATGCGTGAATACAACGCTCTTATGGATTGCCATAATCCTATGTCCAGGTCGCGCATTGAATGGCGCCTTAACCCAGGTTGCCTTCCCCAGGATTGTCCCTGTCCCCATAAATTTCTCTGGAGCTGAACGATTCTTCACATCGCCTGAGTTCACCTGCACATTTAATGGCTTGGCGTGTAGGTTTATGGTGGCTTGTCCGGGCTGACAGCTGCCCATGTGACTCGCCACCCGCCATTCATGCATCGTAAGCACCCGCATCCGGGGCAAATCTTAACCCTTAGTTAAGTTTTACTATTTTTTTCATTTTTCACTAACGGTCCTACAAAATGACCCAACTAAATTGTACAATAGATGAAAACATGTTTCGTGATCTTGGTAATTTACTCCAATTTGTTATTTTAAATAAAATTTCCAAATGCAAAACCCCAAAATTGCAAAGTGGTTGTAGTCCAATTTGTAGGATGGTTAATTCACATGGCCCTACTTTACCTTCCTTCTCTTCCTTCTAAAGAATTTGTGATAAAATTTTGTGATTGCGATATCATATCAATTTCATTAAATTCCTCAATTTATAATTTGTGATATTGCGATTAGAAAATATACGGTGAGATTCATTAGTCTTATTATATAGTTTTTTAAATCCTTATACCTCATCTCACATCACCTTATCCCTCCATCGACCTCACCTTATCACTCCATCTTTCATTGACTCCCACCTTCCATACCCACTCTCCTCCACACTCTTCACGTAATATTTTTTCTAATTAAATAGATGATTTGTATTATAATTAAGATTGATTCTAATGGTTTGTTAAAATATTTAATTATAATAAAATTATATTATAATTTAAATTATAATATATTATATAAGAATATTTTAATTAATTATTAAGTTTTTGTTTAATTTTGATTAATTAAATCGCAATTAATTAAAATTAATAACATAATTACAACTAACTAGTATTAATAAATTAATATTATCAATCTAATTTAGTATTAAATTTTATTAAAAAAATTTTGATTTTTAGTCTACGCAACAAAAATTCAAGAATTCTGACAATTTTAATACACCAACTTTGGGAGCTCATAAATGGAGTTTTACTTGGCCAAATGAGGCCTAGGATGGCTCATTGGAAAGATAAAATTATGGAGAACATTTCTCAAGTAGTTTTATTCCCATATCTAATCATTTATTGGGTCTAAAATCCAGCAGAAAATCAAGCTCCAAGTTTTTTTAACAAAACTAATTTCTGAGTTTAATTTTCTTCATTTTCATTTGCCCACAACTTCTTTTGAGTACAAATCCATTAACCTATGTTATCCTTGACCAATTATATCATCACAAACATCAATAGAAAAATAATATTTATTTAATTTAATTATGTAATTAAGTTTTGATTGGTTTTGTTTTAATTCCAGTTTTGATATTTTGATTTTATTTTTCCATTTTAATTTAGTTTTGATTTATTTTTGCAAGAAAACAGTTGAAGAGATGAGGAGAACAAGATCTCAATGAATGAGAATGTTCCAGCATGAAAAGAATGAGATTTTGAGCCAATGAAAATTGATGGAGAACATTTATTCTTCAACAAACCTTTTTGTTAAAAATTCTTTTGTAAATATCATAAATAATAGATTTAGAGTGCATTAGGGGCTTCTCTCCTCTGCAATTTTGGAGTTCTAAAAGCACTATTGTAGTAGGGATTTAGAGTTGTAGGTGAGAGGAGAGAAAATCTCAAATCTGGGGATTATTGAGGAATTTTTTTGCATTATGAATTATGTATAGAGAACACAACTTGCATTACTACAGCTCTTGTTGTAACAATATAAAGTCAAATATTGTAGAGGACTATTGGAGACTAGAGCCAGATAAATGGATTCAATAAATTGGTATTTATAATACTAATGTTTTAAATACTAGTTTCATTTTATGATGGCATGAATGTGTTATTTTACTCATATTTGTGCACTATTGTCTGTATGAGAAATTGTCTCAATCATATGTTATTATTTATCTCTGCTCTTATAAGTTGAATTCTGATTTCTGAGTAACTATTTACTCATAAGTTTGTATTTTAATATTGATTTAACAAACAATGATAGGTTATGATCTATTTCTTCATATTATTGTTTAATTATTTGAATTATTGGTTTAACAATCAATATCATTTTGTGAAATACTTCATAAATGTTGTTGGTTTATTATTTCAGTTGAGAAGTCTCTGAATAGAATGTGTTTTGGTATTCATCATGTTAGTTAATTGAACTACTTCATTAGTTTGATATTCATTATAATCCAGACATATTTAAATCCCAATCATTTAAATATCTTGCTCTCGGTTGGGTTAGATCTATATTTGCCTAATTTAGATAGGATTAGGATTTAGTTAATTTTTCTTGCATTTTAGAATAATTTTACATTTAGATTTAATTCTGGATTCCTAGAAGTCCTCTTCACAAAGAGGCACACTTTAGTTGTGGCTTGGTTGATCCCTAGATCAACTCAAGGATCACTTTCTTGCCTAATCAACTAGAGGGTTGATCTGATGTCTCTTCTTCATTGGTGGATGAAAGTCATATTTTAAGCCATAGGAGATTGAGAGAAGGTAATCGTACCTAATTGAACCAGTCAGAACCACCATTCCAAACAGAAAAGGAGATCCTTTAAGATCTGAACTAGGTGGGCATCTCCAATGTTGTTGCAGTGAATTTCAAGGCTTCAACAAGTTGTCAAATTAAAAACTTTTCTTCAATGTAATGAGTTGATTTAGTATCATTCTGATAAACCATATGATGAAGTGTGTGATTCTTTAGTATCAAATATTATAAAACAGGAATCATATGAGAAGTTTTTGTGCAAGGTAGAAAAATCTACATTTCACAAGAAGCATAAAAGATCCTGGAAGTAGAATTTGGTACAAAGGAAAGTCACATGAAATAATGAGTTGTTTCCAATCTATTAAAGAATATTCAATAGAGATGTCATCCATAGGTCTGAGAGTAAATGAGCAAGACTCTAGGAGGACAAAAAAGCTTATAGAATCTAACTCAAATGTGGATGGTTTTCGTGAAGACTATAAAAGTGAAACCCATTATCCAATTGTGCATATGGATGGAGAATACAAAAAAATGATTGCAAAGAGAATTTGAAGCCTTTGTGTGTGGAGTAGATCAAGAGAATACAAATTCTTGAGAAATACACTATATGTGGATGGTTAATATGATGGTGAATCCCATTTTGATGATACATATGTGGATGATGACTACAAAGTGAGTTTTGAATCGGTGAATCCAACAATAGACCTTGTTGATGATGGTGAAGTTCCAATAAAGTAGTGAATAACATGTGTGATCTAGCTTGTAAGATTGCAGCTGATGATGACTTATTTGCATCAGAGGTTGAGACATTTAAGTTTGAATACAAAGAGAGTTTTTCATATGAAGTAATGATTTGCAGAGATGAGAGTGCATCTCCCATGAATTCAGCAACAACTATTGAGTTTGGTGAAGTTGAAATTTTTAATGAGCACATTGATGCTCAATTATCCCATCATAGAGTGGATGAAAATTATGTTGATGAAATTTGTGGTCTCTTTTTTGAAATAGGGATTGATTGTGGCAATATGGAAAGTGTCATGTTTGATGAAGTATTGAAGGGTGAAGTTGCCACTGTAGTAGTTAGTTATGAAGCAAAATTTGGAATTGCTCATGAAGCAGTGCATGATCTAGCAACAACTGATGATCAAGAAAAGGATAAAGTGATTCAAATTTTTTTTTATGAGAATATCCAGTGATTAGATAGCAATGGAAGATACCCTCAATGTAGTTGAAGAAGCAAAGAAGAAAGAAGAAGTGGAGAAATATCTCAATGCATAGCATAATGTAGATGTTCTTAATATTGGTGGGCACATGAAAACAATTTCTTACGTAGTTTTATAGAGAGTTACTCTGCAACCCCTAGTGAATTTTAAACCGCAGTAAGAATTTTGTTTTGCTTGGAGCTACAATCTCCATTTATCAAGCGTTCATGTATTTTCATATGTTTTGATATCTTAATCTAAAGTATGGTTTGTTGCGATATGGCACTCTCCATTTATCAAGCGAATGTATTTTCATATGTTTTGATATCTTAATCTAAAGTATGGTTTGTTGTGATATGGTTTTAAACTTTCACGTCTAGTTCTATTGCAACCACTATGTTTTACTCTTCTACCATGAGCCAATTTTTTGTTTTGTTTTTACAAGATCCTGTCTAGTTGTGATTTTATCGTTGCAACTAAAGAATTTGATCAAGTGTTTTAATGAGGAATAAAATCCTCTCCTCTACCCTATAATTTATTTCACAATAGAATCAAACCACTAAGTAATGAAGGAGGTATTTTCATGACCTCATTAGGATTCTCCATCAATTTGGTGGGATTTTGTTTTCCACCAACTAATCTAGCAAGACTACAAATAGCAACGATACGCAACAGAACCATGATCGAAACAATAGCCCCGACTCTGATCTTGGCACCTTCCCTAATTTTTATGTTCCACAAAATTGTAGCCCTCGCGCAAATGAGAACACCATTTCCAATCTTAGAATGACGGTTGCCCCTGGGCTTCCCTGTGCCTCCAAGAGTAACTTGGCATAGGATCTAAACGTTGTTTATGTTGCTCACAGTCTCACCGATGATCACCCCGGTGTCATGGTCAAAGAGGATCACTTTCCTTATTTTAGCTACAGGATGGATGTCGATGGCGAACAACTCGGAGATCCTACTCCAAATCACTAGTGCCAGTGCAATTCGACCCTCAGACCAAATGTTGTGCTCCACTTAATGTGAATTATAGGCCAAGAAACCCTTTAAATTGAGAAAACAATGGCAATAGGAGTCGTCGGCGGGGTCCTTTTCTCTCATGCCCTTCATGTCGATTAGAATCATGTCATGGATATCAGGGTCCTCCGTGAAGACATCCACAACTAGATTGTAAAGGAGCATGCTAGAAAGGATGGGTTTCGATAGCTTGTTTCCCAGGTGATATGTCAGCCGTTGTTCCATGGTCCTATGAATCTCCTTACAAGAAGTTGTTAGAAAAAATTCACAGGGGTAGAGGAGAGGAGTATGGCTCAGAAATTAGTTGCAGAAAGGAAAGTCTTCATTTGTGGAAAAGAAATCAAAACTACACATAGCCTTAATTAAAACACGTAACTCACGACAGAAAAACAGAGTAAAATAAAAATGGTTGCGGTAAATCTACTTGTGAAATTTTAAGACCACATCACAACATAACATACCTTTGATTATATTTCAAAACATATGAAAATGCATTCGAATGATAAGTTGGAGGTTGTTGCTCCAAGTAAAACAAGAAAGATCTCACTGTGACTTATGCTTCACTAAGGTTGTGGAGTAACACATAGTAAAACATAGTAACTGTTGTTTTCACGCACCCACCAAAATTCGCTCCACGATTTTCTCTTTGTCTCTCAAACTTTCACCCTCTCCCTTGCTCAAACTTGCAAATGAATTTCACATTCATATTTATACAAAACATACATTTGACTCATTAATTCATGACAGAGAAAAAAATAATACATAGCATGGGCGATTTTACATAATAAATGGTTTTCTGAAATTGCAGGTGTTCTGGAGGGTGGGTAATAGTCGCGGAGTGAATGCTTGCTCATACGTATTTAGAAAAATTCATTAAATGCCTTAAACTCTTTGTTATGTTGCGGAATGGTCATCATTGTAGTTCTTCTTAGACCTTTAGTCCTTCCGCTTGCAAACAAAATCACAGCCTGCAAAATACTTCTAACAAGTATGGATGTTGTTAGAGTGTTTAACATGGTGGCTGGGTAATTTTCCAACACTCCCCCTTAATCAAAACTGTCGCCATTAACAATTGCCAAACAGTCTCTTAGATAAAGAAAATTTTAACCTGCCAATGGATTTGTGAAAATATCAGCAAATTGTTCCTGTGACCTATAATGTTGCCACACAATTTCATCATTGTTAATCAACTCTCTAATAAAATGATATTTAGCATCAATATGCTTGGTCCTCTTGTGAAAGACAAAATTCTTTGACAATGCAATTGCTGAGGTGTTTTCGCAGAAAATAGTTGTTGCTCCCTCTTGGTTGTGGCGAAGATCCTTCAACATCCTTCTCATCCAAACTGCCTGACATGCTGCTACTGTTGCGAAGACATATTCAACTTCTATTGTTGATAATGAAACTATCGACTGCTTCTTGGAGGACCATGAAATGGCTCTAGAACCCAAGTGAAAAACATATCCTGATGTGCTCTTTCTATCATTGATACTTCTTGCCTAATTACTGTTAGTGTGACCAACCATCCTGAAATCATCTGTTACGGTGTACAAAATACCATATTGTTTAGTCCCATTAACATACCTTAGAATTCTTTTTGTTTCTTGCCAATGCGTCTCCTTAAGTGTCTCCATGAATCTCGACATAAAACTCATTTCATACACTATATCTGGCCTAGTGGTGGTCAAATACATCAAGTTTCCTATCATACTTTGTATAATATCAGATTGACATTGCTGCTACGATCTTCTTTGCTCAACTTCAACCCCATGAGAGTTGGAGTTGGTGTGGTCTTGTTGTTCTGCATATTAAACCTCTCCAAAATGTCTACTACATACTTTGCTTGAGGGATAAAAATTCCATTTTCTGTTTGCTTCACTTCTATTCCCAAAAAATATCTTAACAACCCCAAGTCAGTCATATCAAATTCACTCTTCATGCCCTCTTTGAAATCAGCTATGAGGAAATCATCACTGCCTATTGTTGGGCCTCAGTTTTGATCTTATTTTGCTTTGAGAAACTTATCTAGCTATCCATTTATCCTTCATTTTCACTTCATCCATTTCATTTTAATGAATATTTGGTGTCTAATCAGGTATTTAACTTTAATTTGTCAATTTCTAAAGTTTTTATAAAAGTTTGATTTTAAGTGCAATTTTGGCAATTTTAGAAATTCTCGTAATCACTTCATGGTTGATATGGATGCAGGCCACTTCAGCATGAATGGGATGCATGAATAGAAAGATTGGGAACTAGGACCAAGCCACCTATGCTTGGTTCCAGCAGAACGAGTTTTATTATGCCTTTTTGGAGCTAGTCAATCATGACTAATCATCCAGAAATCCCATCTAAATAGGGCTGTTTTGGGATTCTTTGATATTAGTCATATTTCTTGGGATGAGGGAGTTGGATTCGACTTGGATAGGTGGATTAGAGTAGATATGTTTTTTAGAGTTATTTTAGATCATTTGGTTTCATGAACTCTTTATTTAAGAGCCACACTTTGATGGCTCAACACACTTGACATATGATACTTTTTATGCTGTAATATTTTTGGTTTGAAGACTTAAGTTGGAGACTTGTGTTACTCTTATTTTTCTGATCAATACATGGATGTTTGACTGATATAAAGCTTGTGATATCATCTTCATAAGTGTGCAAGGCAAGGGTGGAGGGCCCCCACACCAAGCTAAGTACACTTCCAAGTTAGACTAGTTTATTTCATTGCAAATCTGGTTGATGGTAGCTTTAGTTTTTCAAAGTCTTATTTCAGATTGCATCATGGTTATGAATAGTGATTGATTTCATTTGTTAATGGTTTATTAATCATTTAATTGAGTTGGAAAACAAGTGTTCAAGTTGGGCATTCTCTCTATGAAATGGTGAATTAGAGTTAGTCTCTTTTGTTTACATGCAAATAGTTTGTTTCTATTTAGATTTATATCTTGAGATGAATGAGTTATTATGGAAAACTTTAAGTGTCTCTTAAGTTAAGAGCCTTTTTCATGTATATGCATCTTGAGTCTTTGGTTATAATCTCTAATTCATTAAGTAATAACTGAGGAGAGAGCAGACTTCTTGAGTCAAGAACTCTTTCAATGTTTCCTCTTTTAAGCTGATTGAATCAAGAGTTTTAGGATATATTTTCTCTTAGTTTTTAATCATTTATCTTTCAAAGTTTGGTTATACTTGATCTTCACAAATAGTGGATTTGCCTCCAAGTTTCACAAACCCAGATTGATAATAAATACTTGTGTTAATTTAGTCACATAAATTAGCTCAACACCTATAAGAATCAAATCATCTACACATAAGACAAAATAAGAATCTTACCATCACCCTCTTTGATGTACATAGTAGGATCACTGTCACATTTGTTGAAACCATTGTCCAACAAGTAAGCATCAATCCTGCTATACCATGCATACGGTGCTTGCTTCACTCCGTAAATATCTTTTCTCAACCAATACACTTTGTCTTCTTGGTCTTACACCTCATAACTAGGTAGTTGCACAACATACACTTCCTCTTTCAGCACTCCATTCAAGAACGTTGATTTTATGTCCATTTGATACACTTTCCATTTATGTTGCGCGACAATTGCTACAACTATACGCATTGTTTCCATCCTCGCGACTGGCACAAACATCTCTGCATAGTCTCTTCCATGATGTTTCTTGTATCCTTTGACAACTAGCCTCGCTTTATGCCTTTCAATATTTTTGTCGACATTTCTCTTGGTCTTATAGACCCACTTCACTCCAATGACTTATTTTACTTGCGGAAGGTTCACTAACTCCCATGTGTCATTCTTTTCTATTGCTCCTATTTCTTCCTCCATTGCCGCAACTCATTTTTCTTCTTTGGCTACATCCTCAAAATGGATTGGGTCATCTACATGATAAAACAATGAAAATAAGGAATTCAGACCAATGCTACTATCCACTTCATATTGCTCATAGATTTCATTTAAATTTCTAAATTATTGTCTTCTTGTGCTTGCTGAAGGTGGGTTTGACATGTCACTTGGTGTTGTTCTTTGTGGCATGCTTGGAGAAACACTTGCTTGACTTCACGACATCGGCATATTATTTGTTGATGGTGTTATTTGCTGCCTACTTTATTGCACTTGAATAGGGGTAGAGGGAGTCACTGTTGAGGAACTGCTTCTTGTTGTCAATTCCTCTTTGTCCTCATGTGGTATACAAGCTTTGATCTTGATTGTATTCTCTAAACTTCCATCCCATTCTTCTTCTTCTATGAACTACACATGTTTCCTAATTATGACCTTCTTGGTTGATGGGTCGTAGATCTTATATGATTTGGATTCATTATTATATCCAACAAATATGAATTTCTCCCCCTTTCTGTCCAACTTCTTCCTCAACTAATCCGGTACATGTGCATATGCCACACATCCAAAAACTCTCATGTGAGTGACTAAAAGCTTTCTTCCACTCCATGCCTCTTCAGGAACCACATTCTTGACACTTTTGGTTGGACACCTATTAATGATATATGTTGCACAAGCGACATCTTCAACCCAATAATCATTTGGCAAATGCTTTGCCTTCAGCATACTCCTTGCCATTTCCATAATGGTCCTATTCTTCCTTTCCACTACACAATTTTGTTGAGGTGTATACCTTGTTGTAAATTGCTTGTGAATTCCATGCTCCCTACAAAAACGAAGGAAATAATTTGAGATGTATTCACCAACTCTATCAGTCCTCAAGACTTTGATCTAGTGTCCATATTTATTTTCAACAAGATCTTTGTATTGGCAAAAGTGCTCAAACACTTCACTTTTCTGTTTTAGGAGATAGACCCATGTCTTCCTTGTGTAGTCATCTATGAAGGTCAATAAATAATGGTTGCCACCAATTGATGGTGTCTACATTGGTCCACATAAATTTGAATGGAAAATCTATAAAGGTGCCTTTTCCCTTACTGAGTTTCTTGCTGGAAATGTATCTCTATGTTGTTTGCCCAATACATCCTTCACATAGGTTGTCTGGTTTTTCTATGAGTGGCAACCCCTTCACCATGCCTTTCCTATGCAGCAAAATCAAACCTCCAAAGTTGATATGTCAAAATCTCAAATGTCATAACCAATTTTCAACTTTGACCTCTACTTGATAGTTCACTTGTGCGACAGCTGCATCTTTTCTTCCATCCTTTTTGAGTTCATTGATAGTTGTGCTTGTGCACCTTCTTCCTTCAAATATTATCTTATTTTTAGGGGAAAAATTCTATTGTTTGTCATCTTATTTGCAATCAGCTACGTGCTTAGAGGCCTATCCAAAATTGTGCACACATCATTCTTGAAAAAGACATTGCATCCCTTTTGCATGAGTTGTCCAATGCTTCAAACCAGGGACAAAGTAAACATCTGAGATGCATTTCTTCTCTCCCTTGTTTGCTAGGATATTAACTCTTCCTTTTCCCATGACAGAGACTTTGCTATCAGTCCCTAACGTCACTTCAAATTTCACACTTTAATCTAGATTGGAAAACATTTCTATGTTCCTTGACATGTGGTTGATACACCCTGAATCTAGATACCATATATCACTTTGTTTTTCTTGTGCTACATTACAAGCTAAAAACATGCTATCATGGTTCAAATTTTCTTTCGTGAAATTTACATTTGGTTTGTTACTAATGCCATATTTATTCTTTTTACATTCATTTTCATAATGCCCATACTTCTTATAGTAATGACATTGGACTTGAGATTTATCATACCTTTGTCCTTGTGCTTGATTTTGGCTTAGGATTTGACTTGGATTTTGATTGTTGCCCTTTCAACATGAGCAAAGGGCTACTTCTTCCACCTTTGTGTGGGATTCTTCCTCTTCCTCTAGCATTTTATCTTCCTCTACCTTGACCTTGACCAAATGAAAATTGTGTCTTGAAGGCATGCTCCAATGAGGAGCTTCTTTCTCTATTCAGTATATGTTCATGAGAAATGAGTGATGCATGAAGCTCATCCACTGAGAACTGTGAGAGATCCTTTGTCTCTTCTATGGCCACAAAAATGGTATCAAATCTTCCTGGGAAACTTCTCAAAACTTTCTCAACTATTCTCATTTTCTCAAGTGTCTCACTAGGAGACCTAATTTGGGTAACCAGCTCAATTACATGTGTAAAAAACGAGTCTACATTCTCAGACTCTTTCATAAAAGGTGTCTCAATGTCTCTTCTTATAATTTGTATCATTCTTGTCTTCACTTTTGCCATGCCTTGGTAGGCTGTCTAGAAGGTGTCATATGCTTTATTGGACTTCATTATTGCTGCAACCCTTGGGAACATACTTTCATGCACTTCTTGAAAAATGTAAAAGAGGGATTTTGCATCCTTCTTCCTGTTGTCCCTCAAAAAATCATTCTCTGCTTGAGACAAGGCACTGTATGTTGTTGCATCTACTGGTTCTTGAAAACCATTCTCTACCAAATCCCAAATGTATTGAGAAAAAAACAGGGCCTTCATTGTAATAACCCAATAATCATAATGTTTTCCATTAAAGTGAGGTATCTGAGGATTAGTCAAGCTTGTGTTTGATGTTTCCATTTCTAAGTAAAAAAAAAAACTTTCTACGTGCTCGTAAATATGCTCAAAAGCAATATGTCCTTAAAACAATTTTAACTGCTAGTAAAAACACTAGTTTTTACACTAACATAGTTTAACCCGCTCTAATACCATGTTAGAAAAAATTCACAGGGGCAGAGGAGAGGAGTCTGGCTTAGAAATCAGTTGTGGCAAGGCAAGTCTTCAGTTGTGGCAAGGAAATCGCAACTACACATAGGCTTAATTAAAACACAGAACTCATGACAAAAAAAGAGAGTAAAAGCAAAATGGTTGCAGAAAATCTACTTGTGAAAGTTTAAGACCACTTCACAACATAACATACGTTTGATTATATTTCAAAACATAGGAAAATACATTCGCATGATAAATTGGAGGATGCTGCTCCAAGAAAAACAAGAAAATTTCGTTTTCGCGTGCCCACCAAAATCCGCTTCGCGATTTTCTCTTTACCTCTCAGAGCTTCACCATTTCTTTAGCTCAACCTTGCAAATGACTTTTACATTCATATTTATACAAAACATACATTTGACTCATTAAATCATGACAAAGAAAACATTAATACATAGCATGGGTGATTTTACATAATAAATGGTTTTCTAAACTTGTAGGAGTTGTAGAGTGTGGGTAATAGTCACGCAGTGAATGTAGTTGGAAATAATTAATTCCTACTTGTCTATGGTTGTAATTTCCTAATTGAGGAGTTTGTTCCTATATAATAGGGATTTAGTTTTCTCTAGTTTAGTGTGTGGTTGAGAGAATCTCTCAACCACACTAATGTACGTCCAACATAGAATTCCTATCTTGAGACTATTGATTGTATAAATATGTGTGTATTTTTCCTTATTCACAGATTAATAGAAAATATATTGATTGAGCTACTTTTATCTTGGTATCAGAGCCCGTAAGGGCCTCTGGCCCTTCTTGGGCATAGAGAAATAAACTACTTTGTTTTTCCATCTTAATTCTGTAAGGGAGTTGTTGTGAGGCGCTATGAGGGAGCTGCGAGAGAGTGCTGGGAGGGTCAGCTGTGAGAGAGTGATGGACCTGCAACGGCAATTTTCTGGGCACAAGGTGCTGGATGTGTGGAGATAACCTATTTTAAGTTCGACGGAGAGAACGCCTACGTTGCCAACGGGTTTTAACTTATCTCTGTGCTTCAAGGGACGCGTGTTATGGTGGCTGATTTTTCAGGAAGATGGCGTGAGCTCTGTTTTTTCACCGTTCGGGGTTTGTTCCTGGTCCCGATGTTATGCAGAGCAGTGCGAAAGGAACTGGCGAGAAATTTCCAAGTTGCTGCATCGTTATTCGGAGTCAACCTCCTTCAGTGGCTTTGGGTCAGGTCCTGTTATTCCTAGTCAGAGAGGTATGAGTTTTTGCTAGTTTCCCCGTCTCTAATTTTCGATGGGCTTACTCTCTTCCTGCTGTTAGTCCGGTTTTTATAGTATTATTACTCACCCTTAGTTCAGACGGGGGGGCGGGGGGTTCTCTACATGGTGCTGTAAGTCTGTTGTGGTTGTATTAATTCTGGTAGTTTGACCTGGGGTACGTGTTCCAAAGCTGTCTGGCTTTTGGTTGTGAGGGTTCTCTTCTGTGGGCGGCTTGTTTTTCTGGGCCTTTCAGTGGCCAAAATTTCCATTCTCATGCTGTGAGCTGCGAGCTGCGGTGGGAAAGTCGCTGAGTGCTCTGAGGCCTGAGCACTAGTGGAGTTCCATTTTCGTTGAAGGAGCAGTTCAGCTGAATGAACAGACAAACGCCGCATTTTTTTTCCTCTGCCTGTTTGTGGTCGGCAACCCCCTGTTGGAATTTCTCGAACTCGAGGGCCTGCATTCTTAATAACAGTGTCATCTCCCCTTCAGCGCTGCCACCCATCTCAGAGCAGCCTGAATTGCCATCAGAATTGGAGGCGCTCTTATGATCAGCGCTGAGAATTTGGACGGGATTGGTGATCGCTGGGATGCTCTTGCGGAAGCTGGCATTGTTATCTACGATCCGGATGATAATTTAATTTTGAAGTTGGGGAAGCAGCTTGGGCTCGATATGAGTAGGGTTGTTGCAGAGTATTCGGCTTTGAAGGAGGGTCTCATTGCTGCATTCGATTTGGGTATCCGGAATGTTACTGCTCATGGGGATTGTGTCCAAGTATACAATCAGGTTATAGGTCATTGGAATGTCAGACAGCGCAAGATTGTCAAATCTCACCAGGAAGTGGTAGATCAGGTTCACAAATTGGACAAATTATTTATGGTCCTTATCCCAAGATGTGACAACAAAGTTGCATTGACGCTAGCTAGAGAGGCCATTGACTCTCAATTAAACAAGAGAGTTGAACATGTTCAGGAAGGGGAGAAAACAAAGGAGGAGATCTGGGCCAGATCCGGGCGTGCTCATTTTGGGTTGTGTACTCGTCGGTTTAGGTGTAGGAGCTGCCTCTGTGAGCGTCCCACTGCTAGGGATCTAATCCTGCTAAAAGGGGAGCTGATTATGGTTTATGAATACAACGTCCGGGTCGACAATTTCGGCCTCGCCTGGCTGATTGAACAAGACCGCAGATCCTTCACAACCACCCGTCTCGTGTTAGCCATGGGCTCTGGTAGAGGGAAAATGGAGAGGGTGAATAGGGCTACGCGGACTGTGTTTTTCATGTTGATCATGATTGGTTCACTAGTAGCATCTTCCGCTGCGTTGATCGTGGTCCTAGCCGATATAATCGTGCCCTGTGCACTTCTTTCCATATTTACATGTTGTAATTCATGTTACACTTTAAAGTTCGATTGGAATACGTACTGTTTCAGCTCATCCTTACCTTGCGACAAATGTAATCTGCACTCTTGCATCAGTTGTGATTCTGTTGGTTAAGGTTTGCTTGTTCAGTTTTTCGGATGCTTCAGGGAGCTTGCTGCCTGCGGCCAGAAGCCCTCAATTCGAGCAGTCCTGGGGTAACGACGCTTTCTCGGCTTTTCTTGAGAAATCGCATGGCATTTCGAGTCTGGTTTTTCCTGAATCCCCTCATCACACGAGTGTGAGGGAGTGCGATCTTCCTGTTATTGATTTGTCTTCGGCGAGGGATGATTTCGTGCGCAGGATCGCCGATTCTGCTACGGAGTTCGGGTGCTTTCAGGTGATAAACCATGGAATCGTTTTGGCTGGAAAAAGAGGCCAACCAGATTGAAGAGTTTATCAGAAACATATGGCCTGAGGGATGTGATAACTTCAGTTGTCTGTGTATTGGATGGGGGCTGTGTATTGGACAGGGCTGCATTGGCTCTTGTTTTTCGCTGGTGGCAGCTTGGCGCCCTGTGTGTGGCCTGAAGACTGTGGATCAGGCTGTGGATAATACTTGGGTATATGTTTTTTTGGTGAAGCATTTTTTTTGGAATTTAAATTGATATACATATTGAAATTAGCCACTTCAATATGGAGTTATTTGTTATAATTGGCAATTCTAACAAATGACAGGTTAAGCATGGAGTTCCAAGAAGTTATTTGACAAAGATGCCCAAGATGTGAACTTGGGATAAAGGAGCAGCAACAAAGTTATGGTGGACAACAAAGTAGATTTTTTTTTTTAGTGTGGTTTGTGGAATAGACTCCCTAGCATATTATTGTAATAGTCATTGTATGTACCAGAAACTCCAAACGTTGAATGTAAGCCTTGTAAAGGCATTTGAAAGTTCGTGGTGATCTCAAAACCACTTTGTAATGGTTTGTGCTCAGCTTGAAACCATCCTTTGTCACTGTAATGTGACAGTTGGTGGTGAACCAAAAACCATCTATAGAGTCCTAGTGGCTACAGGATTTGCCCGGTGGTTGTTAAGAATTTACTGCACAACATAAATAATTACTGAGAGGAATAAATATAAAATTAACCAGCAATAACCATAAACATAAATAACACATGTTTATCGAGGCAAACCAAATCCGGGGGGAAAAACCCACCATCTAATGAAATTTCATATCCTGGCCAAACCTAGCCAATCCGGCCCAATGAGGCCTTCACCGGCCTCACCTCCAGGCCTGATTACATGAAGTCCTTCCAGCCTTTTATAGGCTCCATTACATATAATACCACGGGCAGAATACCATGGGTGCACAATACCATGTGCCCCAAAACCTTCACTGTTTAACCTCGTCATCTTTTGAATCTATCCTGAGTCAAGTTTACCTAACAGTGGTGGCATATTGAAGTTGGCGGATTTGCCCGGTGGTGGTAAATCGGATTTGCCCGGTGGTGGCATATTGAAGTTGGCGGATTTTCCTGGTGGTGGTAAATCTGACTTGCCCGGTGGTGGCAGATTGCCTTTGTGGCTGAATCGCCTATGTGGCTTGAGGTGCCTTTGTGGCTGTGTGTACACAGGAGCTTTGTGCTCGTAGGAGCAGGTGGACTGCTGTAACATCTGGCTCAGACTCAGATGATTTTCTCTGAGTAGAAGGGGATTAGCATTTTTCACACTAACAACAATGCTAGGAAGGCCAACTGGCACGTATGTTAGGCCATTAGTCGCGCCAATAGGTGCGGGTTTTTTTTAGTTAAGGATCACGCCAATTCACCTTTGAGGGGATCTGCGGGAAGCCTCAACTTCGTTTGACGGTCTGCGAGGGGTGCACGATCGGAGAAGTTGCAGATCTATCCGGGAGAGGCGGATCAGATCAATTTTGATCAAATCAATTCTTCGGCTGTATTGGAAACGCCAAATTTGCAGATTGTGGATCTGTTCGAAGATGGAAAACTGTGTTTTTAGAGGTTTTGTACATGCAATTCATGTGATGATGGTGGATTTGACTATCATGACAAGTAGTCATTAAGGGGGGGAGTTTGAAATAATTAATTCCTACTTATCTATGGTTGTAATTTCCTAATTGAGGAGTTTGTTCCTATATAATAGGGATTTAGTTTTCTCTAGTTTAGTGTGTGGTTGAGAGAATCTCTCAACCACA
>APFE030193271.1:0-13361 GCA_000404065.3 Pinus taeda
CTATTTTATTTACATTCTCGATATTAAATACTTAATTATTACATAACGGTTATTTTCTAACTAAATAATTATTTTTAATAAACTTAATAATTCTTCTCCAACGGCTCTTTTTGAACGACTTACCCTAAACATTGATGCATCCTTGCTATTTATTCTCTCAATTGATTAATCCTTTTATTCAAAAAAAATTATTATTAGGGTCTTGACTCCAGGTTTTAAGTTTGACTTTGACTAATTTTATTTATTATTTTTTAGGGCCTCGTATACTGAGGCGGAGGAATTGATCGGACCACCAAAAGTGCGGAAAATTTTCAAAAAATCTTGTAGAGGCAGTGTTTGAATCTCGTTTTTGATGGTGGAAATGGATTCAGCACCATCAAAAATGTCTAGGACACCTAAAATTTTGAAGTTTAACAACTATAACCTGGATTTACAAAAATCCTTGTCGAATTTTCTCTAAATATGACTGGAATTTCCATAACTTTCCGGGCAATTCCTCCGACTCATTAGACTACTGCATTTATTAGGGCCTTGATTCAGTTTTAACTTTTAATTTTATTCTTATTTTAATCTAAACATTTGACTAAATATCTAAACCATAACTTAATATTTGATTTAATTTAATATAATTTGATCCAAGTAAAGTAATTGATGTTATATATTAAAATATTATTTTTTCAAAAACTAGTTGTTAACCCTTAACATTATTAAGGGTCTCTATATTGTTCTCTTTATTTAATCTGGTGCTAAGATTTGATTCTTTATCTTGTCATGACGCTGAATCACACTAAATAGTTCCAAATGACAAAACTTCTCTTATTACCAATTTTTTTTTTTTTTAATTGTCAAATATAAATCACAAAAACCTAAATTTGAAAATTAGTAAAATTTTTATACAATAATTTTTTTTTGGAACCAATTAAATTTAAATTATATAGAATCTCATTTCATTAAAATAATTATTAAAATTTACTTAAAGTAATATATTTGTGGTATAAAATTTATTATTTAAGTTTTATAATTATTATTAATTTTTTCATTTTAAATTATTAAAATTATTGCAATAATATTTTAACTTGCGAAAATCATTTAGTAACTTTTATTAATTTTCTTTTTAAATAACAAAAAAAATACTTTTAACCTTAAATGTATTTCTATTACTATTATTTTGTTTTAGTATTATTATTTTTTGCTGGATTACTCACAGATCTTTGTTTCATTGTCATATCCTCTCAATTGTAAAAAAGTCCTAAAACTCAATAATATCACTTGTTTAATTGTCAAACACAATATGGAACACAGTTTTCCAACAGTGAATTTTGAGAGTGATGTTGCTTAAATTCCAACCCTGGGTCCAACCTGTAAGTTGATATTGTCTTGCAAGAAGACCCACTCGACTAGTGTATGTGGACGGAAACAAGTCCAGGTTCTTTGTATGTCCAGTCCCCTTACATTTCATGTATATCCGCAATGCTTCTTAACCTCTAGAATCCTTCCACGAGACGGCGAGGACGATTGATAAATCTTCAGAACAACGACTGCTGACTCTCCATGTCGAATCCCGCCTCCAGTCTAGATTTCCAGAGTTTTCTGTCTCAATACAATTAGGAGCCAAACTGTCAAAGGTAGTTCCAAAATTTCTGTTTATCCTTTGAATGTTTTCTGAGCTCCAGAAAGTAAAAAAAATCATAGATGCCAGAACCTTAAGGCACTTAAGTTCGTATTCTTATTGTTGCAGGTTTGGAACAGCTTCCCTAAATCTTGAACTCAGAATTTATGTCCTCTCGCTTGGGAATGCAGAGCAGAAGTTGATTGAGCTGTAGTGGCAGCCTGATGCAATGACTGTTAAAGATGAACTTCTGATTCCCGGGCGTGGCTTTTCGTAACGATAACGCTTTGAACGTTCTCACTCAGCGGTGAAAGATTTCTTAAATGCTTGAATCTGAAGGCGTTTAAGTTTATTTGTGTTCTGTATTGCAGACTTCGGACGATTTGCCGGAGTCTTTTGCTTCTTTTGCTTCGAATTTATGTTCTCTGGCCCTAATATGCAGATCATAAAGTCATTGATTGCTAATGGCTGACTAATGCAAAGACTCTAAAGGCGATCTGGAATTTACGGCGCGTAGGGTTTTTAGGACCTGAAAGGTTTTGGAAACTCTTATTCACTGGTGAAATAGACTGCGAAACCAGAGGAAATGACAGTGGAAGCTGAGTCTTCGCCATTGCAAAGAAATCTGACGTTAAAGTTTAAACTGCACTATCCGCTGAACAGCGCGTCCCCTGCTTCGGCTCGGGGAAATCCGATAAACTTCATGAAAGCGCAGGGAAAAGCCGATCCCTTTCATGCTAGGTACAAGGTCCCCGTCGGAGACACCCCCTATAGCAAAGCCAAACATCTTCAGGTTAAAGATTCCTCCTTATTTTGTTCATTTTGTTTCGAAAGACCTATTTTATTCATAAGCTTTTTCTGAAAGTTCGAAGTATTTAAATTTTACTGATAAAGCTTGTGGAGAAGGACCCGGCTGGCGCCATCGCATTGTTTTGGGAAGCTATTAATGCGGGAGACCGCATTGACAGCGCATTGAAGGACATGGCCCTGGTGATGAAGCAGCTGAACCGGCCATTGGAAGCCATCGAGGCCATTAAATCCTTCAGACATCTTTGCTCGCAGCAAGCGCAGGAGTCTCTTGATAATGTGCTTATTGATCTTTTTAAGGTACAAACTCAAACTATTCCCATGTTCATAGGCGCTATATAAGAACTATATGCCTTGCTCCATGGCTTTTAATCTCTAGCGTTTGTATTGCAGAAATGTGGAAGATTTAATGAGCAGATTAGCCTGTTGAAGCATAAGCTCCGCTTGATTCATCAAGGCGCTGCATTCAATGGCAAATCCACCAAAACTGCACGGTCACATGGAAGGAAGATTCAAGTTTCTATAAAGCAAGAGACCACTCGGCTTCTGGTACACAGCATCCACACCCTAACTGCTCTTTTAGTATTTCTTTTTAGCACTTGCTGAAACTTGAAAGAGAATATAATGGATGTTGGCAGGGTAATTTAGGATGGGCGTATATGCAACAGCATGACTACTATTCTGCAGAAATTATTTACAGGTGGATTTCAATTAAAGATGAATTGTTGACTTACTATCTTTAATATGAGCCTAGGGTACTTAAAAAAATATGAGTCTAGAAGGACTCCATTCTTAAAAAAAAATATGAGTTCAGAAGGATTTAATGGTTAGATTTTTCATAATTTTTATTTAATAGAAATTATTAAAATTTCAATTCAATTTGGATGATAAAAGATATTGGACTATAAATGAAATGAGCCTCTCAGCTCAATTATTCGATTACAATTCATATTGTCCGTACAGGAAAGCACAGGCATTGGAGCCAGATGACAACAAGGCCTATAATCTCAGCGTTTGTCTGATGAGGCAAGGGAAGGAGGAGGCGGCCATGGCTTTTCTGCAAGATGTGCTGAACAACCATAAAAATTCTACCGATTCTATTAATTATAACAGTAGAGGGGCATCAGAGTTGCTGGAGTGTGTAGAAGCATTGTTGAAGGAAGCCAGGGATTGTAAAAGAAAAAGAAAGGTTGTTGAGGAATGTCAATCAGCAGCGTCCTCTGTTGAAAATTTGGAGTGGTTTTGTTGTCATGAAGAGGGAATAAGAGGATCGCAAGAAGAAGATGAACGGCATAAAAGATCGGGGCTGGCAGTAGAGGTGAATCGCAAACGAAATCGACTGAGAGTTTTTCAAGAGATAACTTCTGTTCCTAACAAGTAGGGGCATTTAAATGGAAAAAGTATTTAGCATCAATGGCGGTATATCACTCTTCGTGATGTATATTACCTTTAATGCTGCGTAGCCCGTTGCCAATTCTGATGATGGTAGCCTGCGTCTCATGTATGGCCCTAAGTGAGTGGAGTTGTCCTTGTGGCTAATTACCAAAGTAGATAACGACGAAATCAACCCTCCCAGAGGGCAAAAGTCAGCAACGTATCATTGAAGCTGGTGTCAATATACTGCACTTCTTTAAATTATATTCCACTCTTCGAATTCAGTTAGGCTTGAACGGTGCGCGTGGATGATTGGCGTTGCATCCTGAAAATTGATCAATAGTTCGGAGCAGTGATCTTTAACCAGTAGATGTAATGGCTCGGAGCTTAATAGGGTTATATATGTTGAAAGAAAACGATAGCTCCGCAAGATTGTAATTAGGGTTACATCTGTTTTGGGTATTTGCTGTGATGTGTTGCCAAAGACCTTTACCATGCGCATTGAGAATGAAATTGGTTCTTGAGTAAGCCCCCCACGTTATATATATTTTCTCAGGATGGTTGTGTATAAATGGCTAAACGTCAAATGAATTTCTTTATATGATCTCATTCTTCATTTGTTTAGCTGAATAATCATTGCGTTTCATTTCCATATTTTTGAAAAATAACACAACTGTGCGTTGAAACAATCTTTCATAAGAATAGTGTATTGTAAAGTCCTTGAAGAGTTGTTCAGGTGTATTGTAAAGTCGTTGAAGAGTTGTTCAGGTGTATTGTAAAGTCGTTGAAGAGTTGTTGAAGTGGATGAGATTTTTTTAAATAAGGAATTCAAGTAATGTAGAGTGACAAATCAGGAAGACAAAGACAAGCTGGTAGCCCACTTATATCTTGTTCTCTACAGTGCTAACAAAGGTGCTTGGAGAATTAGTAGGGGTAAGGTAAAGTTTTTTTAGTTATGATTGCATTAAAGGACATGTTTATTATATATAATATAATAGTGTAGGTGTGTTAATTTAAAATTTTATATTTTTTGTTTTAAATTTTATATTAATAAGGAAAATGATTATTAGATTGGTTGATTTGAAAAGTTGAAATATGAGCATATAATGTAATTTTGTTATAGGAATTTGAAAACTTTATTAATATAAAAAATTTGTTCACATAAGCATAAGTTTTCTCAAATAAAGTTGGATTAAAAAAAAAAGTTATTAAGAATAAGCTATTTATATTGATTGAAGTTGTGGAAGCTATTTCTATTGATTGAAATTGTGGAAATGCTAAAAATTAAAAATAACCTTAAAAATGAATGACTTTATATGTAAGCTCAATCTATATTTTGTATCATATTACAAACCAAAATATAGCACATAACAACAAAAGTACATGAATTGTTTTCATGAGACAACAAACCATAGTATTTGATGTCAATGTGGCATATCAAGTACTAACAACACTAATCCTTGATGAGCTTGGAGGGATCTTAGTGAGAGAGATTTGACATAGAGTTTGATCTTAGCAAAACTTAAGTGAAGAAATTCTCATAATAAAACAAAGCAAGTAAATAGAAAAGAGAAAGAAAATACTACAACAGTATCATGAGAAACAATTTTAGAGAAGCCAAAAGACAAGAAACAATATGATTTGTTATTATTTTTAAAAGAAATATCTTATTATACACAATTGATATGAGGGAAAGTGTGAAATCAAAAGCAAAGAAAAAAAACACAAAAAAATATTTTGGACAATTTGTTGAATATAAGAAACAATAGAAGAGAAAATGTAAGAAATTTTATGAGAATCCTCATAGTAACAAAAACCTCAATGTTTGGTAGCTAGACACAAGTGCAACAAACCACAAATACAAGAAATTTTGAATTGAAAAGTTGTCAAATGCATGGAAGTTTTGCTTGAAAAGCTACATTCTCAAAGTAGATTTCGGTCATAATCAAGCTATATAAGTTGGGGAAAATTTTAAGGTATAAATTTTATACATGGACTAATTTTCATGCCTTAATCACTATGTAATTAGGAATGAGATACTTACCTCTTCTTATGATAATTCTAATATTTTCACTTTGTTGTTGGATGCTACAAAATGGCATGTCATAGAAGTTTGATGAATGCTTGCAACCAAAAACTATCATTAGTCTAGACTTGATGTCCCTTCATAATTACTCCATATTTGGTCCAACAAGTTATTCTAATTTTTCATATCTCTCAAGACAACACCTATTTCTTAAGATAAAACATTGAATGATTCTCGAGCCAAAAGAGATAGAGACTAATTCACAACCACATGAGACTTCTTTCCCAAACTATATCCCTAGCTAGTAGGTAAGGGAAAATGCTTGTGCTCTTGGTTAAATTACTAGTGTTGGTGCTAGATTAGATTAAGAACTAACATAATCCTAATATTACTCATGAAAGCTCAGAATCTATCTTACAAAAATCAAAACTTGGATCTTGCTATTGAACAAAATCTTGTTCATTATCTTGAAGGTAAGAATGCATACCATAAGCATTATAAATCAACAAAATTTGAATGGCTAATAAATTAGTATTCATAATTGACATGAGGGTGAGACTTGGCCCTTATGGTGCACCATCCATTTGTACAACAAATGAGTAACACCATCCATTTGTACAACAAATGAGTAAGACTTACCCCATAGGTTTTATTTTTATGCAAGAACCCAAAGCCACACAAAGTGATAATTAAGTAATTGAATTTATTACATAAGTTAATATCTAATTTAGTTAATTTTTTAATGAAGAAAGGACTAGTTACCTTTGCAACTACACTACCCATGTTCTTATAGTCATTCAAGAATGGATGGGAATTAAAATTTACAAAGAGATGAAACTAATTGAGATACCAGGGATTTATTCATTAGATTTAAGTGAATGTGGATGATAATATATTAATTATATTTATTTGATATATTATTATATATATATATATATTATTTGTATTCTTATAGTTATATTATATATATATATCATATGGATGTGGTTGGGGCTATAATGAAACATGATTGCTCCCATGTGTTACCTTTTCATCACTCCACATGACATCCCAATTCCTTCATTATTGAGAAAGCATGAGGTGATGACATGTAGTTGGACTAGGCCTAAAACCTTTTGGGAGTATTTTAAGGCATCAAATGCTATTTTCTAGGGATAAAAATTTTCCTCCTTTACTATTGAACCTACTTTTCATATTCTACACATAGATACATTTCCAAGAATACAAGAATCACATCAGACAAAGTCCATATGCAAAAGTTATGACACTTTGAAGTTGACCTTCCTATTTTCACCACCATAATTCGAGTGGATGCCACTTTAGCCCACATTATTCATGGGAAAGGGACTAGCCATGTAATTGTGATGAAGAAGACTCTAGAAGAGTCCATATTGTAACTCTGGTTAAGAGTCGAGGTAGTCAAACCTAACCACTAATAGGATATCGGGTTGTGTTATAACCAAATCACTAGGAGGAAAAGGGGTTCCATTCTTTTAAGTGCATTTGTTCCATATATGAGCAAAACTAGTCGAGGGAGATAGGATAGAGAGAACCTAGGGAGGATTTGTGCACTCTAGTAGCCCAAGGGAAAAAATCCATACCTATTTGTACTCACATCCATTTTCTATTCAAAGAAATAAGGTTGAGTGACCTCACCTTCCAGTTGGGTTTTCTCCCAAAAGAGTTTCCCAAGTCGTATCTTGTGTCAAATTTTTTTATGAGTTTTTATCTCAGTGTACTCTATTTTATGCATAATTTTAATTTTCATGCATACACAATTAACAGTAAAATACAGATTCAGAAATCTAAAGAGAAATAAAACCATACAAGTGTAAATTTCATATTTTTAAATATAATATTATTATATCTGTTGTGACAAACTATCCAGTGGAATATCCGCAATAGTTTATAGATCACATTCTCATAATTTGGTGTACTCTAAGGTGTAGAGATACACCATTACATCACTGTGGAGGATCTTGGATTTACCTAAAGTTTGGGAAAGTAACACTATCCTGTGGGAGTCTACATAGTCTAGGATATATTTTCCGTTGGTGTCACAAAATTCTTGGAGAAAAATGGTAAGTGTTATGGCATAGATCTAGGTGGGAAAGAAAAGGAGAGGCCATGGTTGGATAATACAAGGATCCTCTTCCTCCAACCCTTCACATTCTATTAGAGTAGCAAGGGGGGATAAGACAATAGAAAATAGTACCACAATTGGGTCTGGGTGGTGGCTTAAAGTTTGATGGAGGATGTGGAGAAGTAGGTTGTTATAAAAAATAATGCCCTATCTAAGGACTAAATCTTCAACAAGGTTGAAGGTTGGGTATTTGAACTAATCTATTCTAGAGTAGGAGACTCTTAACTCTACAGTACTACAAATTATCCTAGATGAAAAATCCAATAGCATAAATGTTGGAAAACAAATTGGCATCTATAAAGACATCCTACACACACTTAGGATCTTCGAAAGGAAGATTAGTTGATGTATAAAGGAGTTTATGGGAATTCCTTTTCAGTGGCACCAATCATAAATGGAGACAAAGAGTATAATTCATAATATATAGTTGAGGTCACTCTTCCTAATCCTACCATCCTAATGGAAGAATATTAACTTCATGGTCCATAGATGGATTTGACATCTTGAGCATATTACAGATGCTAATAAGACTAATATAGAAGAAGAAATCCATTGATCACCTACTTAAAACCTTGATTTAGGGCACTTTTTATTTTCTATATTGTTCAAGCAAGGGAGATATTTATAAATTTATAGTTAAAGGTATAAAACTATTTTGGTACTTTGGTATTTTGAATAATTTAAATTTCTAGATGAACATATTGATGAAACTTGACGATAGAGGGTGACTAGTTTCCCTTGAGGCAATCACACAAGAGCAAGATGCATTTACTCAACATTTTGTCTATAATGTGAATGAATATGTGTGTTATGTGTACATATACATATATATTCTTTGTCAATTAGGCTTACCTCAGGTGGTTGGAAAGAATGATGGTTATCTTCCTTGCCCTTGCTTAGAACCTTGCTATTGAATATGGAAGTCCCGAGAAGATTGAGACATGTATATTCCTCATATAGAATATAAGTATATTTCCCATCCATATATACTTACTATAGTATACTATATTATAATATATATTATATTATATGTTTTATTTATTATACTATATATATATTATAATATATATTATTCTGTATCTTATTAACATTAGATATATTTTCAAATTAAATTTCTTTACTATATTCATTTTAATATATGTCTTATAAAAATATAATGTTATACATATGACTAGTGAACATCAAATATAAATATGAAAATAAAGTGTTATATCTTTATATATATATATATCCCTTCTCAGCTTTGGTAGATTCAAGTTAAGCTGGATCTAGCATATTTAATATAAAGTCAACGGACACTTTGTTTTGTATTATCATGGTTAATATATTATATTATATATATATATAATAGTATGTATTATATATATATATATTATATAGCTATATATTTACACCACTGCTACAACAAAACAAATTTGCTCGATGACATTTATTATAATAGTGCTAGCGATCCATCTATATTATATTATATATGATATATATTATATATATATAGTATATATATATATATTATTATATATACTAATATTACCACATCGCCTACAACAAACAAAAGTTGTCGTTGACTTTATTAATAAATAGTCTAGATCCATCTTAACTTTAGATCTACCAAGTGCTGAGAGGGATCAAATCTCTTTTCACTTTAAAAGGAGTTTGCATCTCAAGATTTTTGATCCTTTTATACACTTGGTAGGTTTGAAGCTAAAATGGATCTAGGTTGGTTTAATTTCAAGTAGTTTTTTTTAAAGGTTAAACAAGACAATAACATCTCTACCATACTAGGTTGGAGAGAGCCTCTCCACACAACAATAAGTTTAACATGTCATTTATTGAAATTGATCTTGGGTGACAAGAATAACACTCATTCCTTCTAACCATTTAAAATCAAACCAATTAATACTCGTTAAAATAATATATTTTCACTCTCATTAATTTAATATTTTATGAATAAATTAAATTTATATAATATTAAATTAAAATGTTAAACTTAAAAATATTTCTTTCATTTTCTTAATTTAATATTTGTAAACAATTAAATAATAAATATGAACAATGAATTTTTTAACTTTAAAAAAAATAATATAACACAAAAAAATATATAGTTAAATTATTATATATATAGGTGAAAGAAAATATTGATAATATATATCAAACGTATAATATTTATCTAATAATTATTGAATATAAATCTATGCTATTTTGGATATTTTTAAATTTTTGAAAAAAAAATATTTTAATATTATTTTATTAATATTAAAAAAACAAATAGAAAAAAACAGTTATATTTAATCATCCACTCAAATCTTTTCAACTAATACGGAACCTAGTAAGACCAAACATAGCTCAACCAAATTAGGGAAAAGTAAGACCAAGCATAGCTCAACCTAGTCAAGATAAGAGCTATCCACTAGGAAATATTCCTAAGGAAACCTATTCTAGGGACAAGTTTGACAATAATGATGGTAAGTTTATCTTATATTTATATCTTTCCTTATAATATATGAATTATTTATTAAATAAAAGCATCAAATAAGTAAATATCTACTCTGCATCATCAATCATGTTTGTGACTCATATTTTTCTAATCCTACACCCTAGGACATAATTCAGTTTTGCTAAATCTTTAAATATAGTTGCTCCACTAGTTATGTCCTAATTCACTTTTGCTAAACCTTTAATACATAGTTGCTCCACTAGTTATAACACGTAGGTGAAACACATCATTCTAAGTAGTAAACATTATATTTGTCAAAAACATCGGGCATCTAGCTTGTCATAATATCATAGAATATATATTGAGAAAATCCCAAATGAATCCATCCAAAACAATCTACTAGTTGAAATATAAATTTACCTTGTATAGTAAACTTTATTCACATTATGCATTTCATTCTTGTGGTATTTAGTTTGGTCATCTAAGAAATGGAAAATTCCTCCAATTGTCCAAAATATAGGATAATTCATAAACCCACCTTCTCAAGAATATATCATAGTTTATTCTAACAAATGCTTCCAATATTTTAAGGTCCTTCGGTAGCAATTTTATCTTCTTCTCTTTCCATGAGTTATTAGTCATGTAAATTCCCCCCTCTACAGAGTTAGATAAGGAATGTAGGGGGTCAAATTCAAAGGAGATGGTAGGTGAGAAGGACAAATGCACAATGAGAAGGCTGGGTGTTGGGATTGCAATTTGTAGGGTTAGCAACTACTTTTGAAGCGAGATATTATAGTTGTGGCCATGGATGATCTCTATGAAGTTTCCTTTTGGTTTACTTAATCATACATGTGGTCACAGTGTAGAAATTGAAAGCATGTCATTTTTTTTTTTTGCTAAGTAAGTTTAATCTATTAAAAGAAAATAAGAAGATATTTACAAAGGGGTTCTGGCTGTAAAGGAATACAGCCTATCTCAGCTTGCCGAAGAGAACTAGATCTAGGACTGCCCCAACAAAGGGGAAACCAGTCTGATAGTGCGAGAGTTACAAAAAAGAAGACATCACTGAACGTTTGCCACAGTTTTCTGAAAAGTGCTAATAAACCCACATAAAACCAGCAATTCATCCTCCTTGGAGCTCCTACGTGGACAAAAAAGAGGAAGAAAAACCAAAAGTTAGATGAAGTGCCACCTGGCATTGGTGGTTTTGGTGATGAACTCCTCCGTGGCAGGTTCCTCCACTATCGGGCAGCTCCAATCACCGTGGTTGTCTGGCTGAGTTTGGCCCCTGTCCTGTTACTCGCCTTCTCTGCTACCATCGTCCAGCTGCATGTCCACCTCATCCATCTTGCGCCTCTCCATGGCTAGCGTGGCAAGCTGTGGCGCTGAATCCTCTTGTAGGTCCCCAACAACCTCCTTCCCTTTCCGTTTGGGCTGCCCACCGCTCCCTTCAGGCTCGTCTTCCTTGTCTTTGTTTTTTTCCTGTTTAGCTCTATTTTGACTTGGTCCCGCTCTATGCGTATCGTCCTCGGGGAAGATCATCGGGGTGCTCTGTTCCGCTTCCTCAGAAAAGGAGATGGAAATGGTTGCGGTGATGATCGGTTGATTGAGAGTGCTTCGGAAGTGGAATAGCGTGGTATGGGGGGAGTGATGCTGGGGCAGAGGGAAGGGAGTAGATCGAAGGCTTGCTCTACCACGACCGCTTCTGGTGTTGGGATAGCGTGGGTTTTCCGCCGAGGAAGGAGAGCCCGAGGTGCTTCGCCTCCTGACCTGCTGTCAAGAGCTTCCACCCCTCGAGCCGCCCCTTCTACTGATCAAATGTTGTCGAACCATGATGGGATGAGGAACAGAGAGAGCACCAGGGTACTCTGAAAGAGGAAAGAAGAGCAAATTGGGAGCAGGCGGAAGGCGCGACTCAGAATTTGCCAAGCATAACCAAGCAGCCTCCCGTAACATGACTTTTCCAAACTAGCTATGCACTGGGAGCTTCCAAACGAGTCCATTGCCGTGCCTGAATTTAACATCAACCGCCTCTCCTTGGATTGCCCCTGCCATTACTCTTGCATTGAATAGAGCCGAAGCCCAACTCGGGCTGAAGCATGCGGAAGTGATGGACAGATCCGTGTACAAGTTATGCATATCAGCGTCCCAATACGTGAAACCAAATGAACTCCCCTGCCTCTGTTGAAGTCGCGTCCGGTCATTAAACAAGTGGTGCTGGGCGGGCATGTGTCATCCAGCCTTGCTGCACCCCTGTCCCATCGCCTTAATTATCAGGAGAAGCACCCGCATTCGGGGAATTTGAAATCTTATTTTAATATATGTAAATTATTTTAATAGGAAATGTTTTTCTATTTTCAATTTTTTTAGTGTGACAAAGGTGACAAACATTTCCATCCCAATCCACTTTTAAAATATACTAATATCAAATTTCATTATAGACCTCATGAAAAATAATTTTTATATTTATGTTTTCTTTTTTCCAGATAAATTGTGTGCAGATTTCAAAAATATCTACATAGTTTATCTCTAAAATAGAAAGCACAAACACATTTTTTTTTAACAATGTTTATTTTCTTCTTTACATTCATCAAAACAAAGAGATACAATTGATTTTTTAAATAAAATAGATTACTTCCTTATAATATCTTAATTTGATACATTAATATTTTTATTATTATCCTTATTTTACAAAATGATCATTGATCCACAATGTTTTAGCTAAGACTACACATCCTTATGCCATCTCCATTTGAGATGAACGTGGTTTTAATTAGAGTTTGAAGCAACTTTAGGACTTGCCTCTTGTATTTCATGGTGTTTAATTTGATCTTGTACATTAGGTCTCTAGTCATAGTTGTGGTCTCAACAAGGGAAAAACTTTCTCTTTGAGGAGGATAAGATATGATGTCTTCCCTTTAATATGGAGATTATAAGATATAAAATTATTTTCAAACAACTTTATCTT
>APFE030193279.1:3691-15856 GCA_000404065.3 Pinus taeda
CATGAACATCATTTGTGTGTTCTGCTATTCCTTTTCCAAAGGAACAACATTTTCAAGTTCTGTTGTTCCTTTTCCAAAGGAACGACATTTGTTTGTTTTGCTGTTCTTTTTCCAAAGGAACGACATTTTCGATTTCTGCTATTCATTTTCCAAAGGAACGACATTTGTGTGTTTTGCTATTCCTTTTCCAAGGGAACAACATTTTCGATTACTATTGTTCCTTTTCCAAAAGGAATGATATTTGTGTGTTTTGTTGTTCCTTTTCCAAAGGAACAACATTTTCGATTTCTGTTGTTCCTTTTCCAAAGGAATGACATTTGTGTGTTTTGCTATTCCTTTTCCGAAGGAACAACATTTTCAATTTTTGTTGTTCCTTTTCCAAAGCAACGACATTTGTGTCTTTTGTTGTTCCTTTTCCAAAGGAACGACATTTGTGTGTTTTGTTGTTCATTTTCCAAAGGAACAGCGTTTTCGATTTTTGCTGTCCATTTTCCAAAGGAAAGGCATTTGTGTGTTTTGTTCCTTTTTCAAAAGAACAACGTTTTCGATTTTTGTTGTTCCTTTTTCAAATGAACGGCATTTGCGTTTTCTATTGTTCCTTTTCCAAAGGAACAACATTTTTGGTCTTTTGTTGTTCCTTTTTCCAAAAGGAACACCACTTGCATTCTTTTGCTCTCCCTTTTTGAAACAACTTGTTCCCCTTCCTGTTCTAAACTAAGGATGCTTACTATTGTTCTTTCAAGTCTTTTAGAATACAGCTATGCACTTATGCAATAGATACAAAATCACAACATACTGAAATTAGTGAATCATAAAATCGTTATTTTTATAAGAAATTGCTCTAAGTTGGTAAGAGGACAGAAGGAAGGACACACTTATTCATTATCTTTTGCTATCATTATTCTACTAATTCTGATCTAATTAGTTATCTTTATCATGTTGGTCCCTTTTAATCCTCTTTGATTATTATTCAGGAATAAGAGAAAAGGGTTTATATCTTCCTATTGAGATGTTAGGACTTCTTCCACTATTCCTACTCTTAAGGAGTATTGAACCACCCTTTGTGTATAAATAGGGAAAGTACTTTATGAAAAAGAAAGAAAAAAAGAGCAAACAATGATGTTTTAATGACTTATAAGTTGTCAAATGCAAGATAGGGGGTCTCATCAAGAGCCAGCCTACCATGATCATGAGGATGAAGGTGAAGTGGCATTCCCACTATGGCCACCACACCAGGGATATGGTCCAAAAGGTATATCAAATAAAGAACCCTTGGAACAGGAGGTCTCATCACGAGCCAGCCTTCCCACCTTTCGCTCCTTCCTCGTGAATGGCATTATGGCTAACTAGTCACCAAGCCAGCATAATGGCCTACATTTTGACATCACATGACATTTCCTAAGCATACACAAAAGATCATGGTTCCATGGGTGAAATAAACAACTCTACCAAGGTTATAGACACCTGTCGGCAGCTGAGCACTGTTAATGGTATTGAAGTCACATTATTTACACCAATAGGTAGTTATTAGCACCCTTCTATTTCTTATGCCTTAGTAGTCAATCATATATTATTTCCCAAACCATACAACGCATGTACATCTATTATCACCAATCATGACAGAACAATTGACAATGACCACATGAGACTCCGTATCCACGGTAGATGTCCTATCCCCAACCTTGCATCATATCACCGCAATCTCTTACGTATTAAGCGACCCAACTCTATGCCTCGATTTCGGTAATTTGCTACTTCTGTAAACATGGCATATTGCCATACATTATTCCTTAAGGACTCTACTTCAGAATGGCACGCCACTCCTTTATTTGATGGCCACGACGACCTATCGCATTGCGCGGGGGGGGGGGGGGGGTTAACCTCATCATTCCCTGGATTACGTGTCAAACCACTATTTGGGAAGTTGTGTACTGGGGTGTAACACAACTCAACGGTATACTCTTTTTTATTTTTTTGCATGACTTGCTATTCATAAGCCATTTCCATTGTATACCCTGCAGCATTAGATTTTGAGTGAGTCTTGCGTCTGTCAACCTCTCTGTGTTTCAACAGCGTGAACAACTGTCGTTCCATTGAGAGTTTACAGTGAAACCATAAACATGGGAGGAAGATCGATTCAGAGAGAACCACAGGTGTTAACAGTCTCTGCTACTGCCCAAGAAATCCCAGCAAGAGTAGGGTGGCTGACTTATCTCAACCGCTTACAGGAATCCAACGAGACACTAGCAATTGAATTCTTGCAGAACTTGCAAGAGGATCACTCCACAGTGAGGGCGAGACACATAGTAGTCACTGATGACATAATCGCAGAAGTCTCAGGACTGCCAGCCACTGGACCTGTATGGACGTTAAAAAAGGAGAGATTGCATAAGATCATAGAAATATTCTAGGAGGAAGGCCAGAGCCTGAAAATTAGAGGAAAGGGGGTTCTGCCAGCAGCATTAGGAGAGCCATGGGTGGAATTGGTGAAGACCATTCAAAGCTACATCACCTGTGAAGGTAGAAAAGACGTGATAAGACCACGACATCTTAAACTCTTAGCTGTACTAGAGAAAAGATGCTCTGTAAATTTACCTGCATTTTTGAATTCATTACTTCATGACGTTGCACGGAGCATAAAAAAGGCACAGCATGTAGAGTCAGTTGTTAGTCATCATGGGTTGATTCGGTTAATAGTCATCCATAGCCTTACCCAGAAGCAGAGCAGCTAGGAAGAGCTAATTACCATGATAAATGGAGGATTGACCACACCATCCCAAAATGTAAACATGCCACCAGTGCACCTGAGCGTCCTAAAAAATGAAGGAAATTGGTCTGGCTAGCACGGCTATGAGGGAGGCTGGAGAAGCCCCAAGGAAACACTAGCCAACCGGTAGAGATAGAAGATGAGCAACCCCCACGATTAGAAGGGGAAGACGATGAGAAAGGAATGCAGGAAAAAGAGGAAGGAGAAATGGTAGAAGAAGATGAGCAATCTGAGTAGGAGGAAATAGAATAGCAGGAAGGTAGCCCATTGTAGGACCCATGCGAGAAGATGAATTGGCCAAAGTTTTGGCCAATATGGGCGAATATGGCCAACCTTCCAATCCTTCAAATCTCCATGTCGAAGAGGAACCTCAGAAGAGAAATGCACCTGAAGAATCACATGGAGAGGAGGTAGAAGAAGAGAATTTGCCTGTTCATGATGAAAATATGACAGGAGATGTAGAACAGGAACAATCTGTTCCTAGCCAGACGACACCAGAAAAAAAATCCGGAGGAGAGGGGGGCAGAAAAGGAAGTCACCCAAGAAATAGCATAATCAATTAGGGTTATTGCCCTAGAACAACCAGAGCAGAGCAACGAAGAAGCACCCCGAAGAGAAAATCAGGGAATTAGTCACAGTCCAGGCCGTAGTGAACAGCCTGCTGTTCCTTCTAAGGAAATTAAGGAAATTAAGGAATTGTGAAAGGAACAACAGAGACTACTCAATATAATAGTTCAGCTCCGACAGCAGATTAGGATTCTAAAACCATGGAAAAGGGTAAAAATGACTTCGGGAAGGAAAAATGCAACCACTCCAGCAAAACCCCTCAAGACAAAGGGGCGGAGGACTAGAGTCCATCCTGCTATTCAAAACCCTGTCGAAAACCAGGCTGCTATTCCAAATGATGCTGAAGAGCAGACTGTTGTTCCAATTAGAAAGGAACATCAATGGACTGATATCCACGTTAAGATAGAAATTGATGATATTTTGACTCGCGATAAGGAAATTCAAACGGAGACACCACATTCGAGAATGATAAGGGTCATGAACACAAAACAACGCAATAGGAAAATTCAGGTAAAACTCCCGGCCTCCACTACCGCATGGAAAAGAGATCCAAAAATGATAACCCTACGAAAGGGTTTGAAGCAAGCTCAGCAAGCAGTAGAAAAGCTTATAGAGCAAACGGTACCGCGAGAAAAAGTATGAAGAGCTACAGCAGTAGCTTAGGAACGTCAATCTATCTGAAAGTCAGGCCTTTGAAGGGTGGCGAAGGGAAGAAGAAAAAGTCGCGAAGGTAACTTGTAGGTTAGATATAGTTATCAAGCAGATGGATACCTTATGTTCTTTATACAATGACGTCCTAGCATGTAGAGCCTCTGCTAAGAATTATGCCTTGTTTTTACTAGAACAATATTTGCAATTGAAAATAAAGGCTGTTAACGAGGTGCTCCCATACAAATTAACACCATCGATGTTTTTATAAACTACTGTAAGCACTACGGGGTAAAAGTTTAGAGACTACTGTGTGATTTTTATTTACATAACCTTGTATTAGACCAGGAGACCGAGCTGAACCTTGGCTCTTTTGTTGGGGATATTAAATTACAGGCATTTATTTCATTTGGGGTTAATCAAATGAAATGGCTTAAAACCTATAATTCTTTCCAAAGACAAGAAAACAGAATAGATATGTGGATAAGAGCTGAGCCTAGGAATCTAGTACAGTTGTGGAGAAAACATAGAAACCTCATGCAGACTCCAGGTGTAATTGAAACATTAGGACCCATTCAATGAGGCAATCATTCGACAGGGAATAGAATACTTTTTCTCTATCAAAGACCTTGCCATTGATGCGGCTAAATTTCGATATCAGATCTCTAATCCGAATATCCAACTCAAGGAACCATTTAAGTATGAAAATTTTAAATTAGCCACCAACTGCTTGCACCTCTATGGCGAAGTCATTTTGAGGGCAGGGCCATCCTGGTTAGGATATAGGTTTCGGAGTCCAATTATTTGGCACCCGGCACCTGGATACCAAGCCCTGTATGAGATGCCTGAGGGTCAGACAGGCCATTTCTTTAAGCACCTAGTTATGCATCATGGTTGTAGGCCTTCACATGAGATTCCATCTCCAGCCTACTCACTCACTGCCTTACATGTCAACTACAATGTTTTCATGATGGCATGAAAAGGGTAAGCAGGGGGGGGTGTGGAGTACTAAAGAAGGTATGTTTTTGGTAATTATTTCAGCATCTTTTCATTAGAACTTACAAACCTTTTGCATCATGAACTCGGAAAGCAATAAGGAATTGTAATAAAACATGTGAGATTAATATGCAAGACGAAAACACTGACAATTGTCATTTCCTTATGTAGAAAGAAGGAAAAATGAGAAGTTGTTGTTCCAAAGGAAAGGACAAGGACGGGTTAACCATTGTCCCTTTTACGGGGAACCATATGCAAACAAGGCAAAGAAAATCAAAGCGAATCAGACCTGGAAAGGAAGTGGAGATATTGGCTCGGTGCAGGAAAGAAAAGAGATGACTGAGGACTAACGGTTCGGTGAATCCCTCGAGGTCCTTGATCCTGAGGGATCGCTGCTTCAACTATTTCTGCACTTAGATATCTCCACCTTCACCATTATAAAAGGGGCAGCACTGTTAGCTCGAACTGGAGAATCTGCTATGCTTTATGTAATTTCCTTTAAGATCAAAATTTTGATCATCGAGTCTCGTTAAGAACTGATCTATTGTAATTCCGCTTCATGCATTAATACAAACTTGGTTGCTATTTCATCTCTGAGTCTGGAATAACTTCAAGCATACCCCTGGAGGCTAAGGGCCCGGCCCTGGAGGACACTTGATCCTGTACTATTACGTTTGGTTTATGCGTGGTTTGCTTATCGATGTTATTTGGTAATCTGATGTGTTTTGTAAGTTTACATCACATGCTTTGTTATGTTTAATTTATTAAAGTTTTTAAAGACAGAACTATTGTATTGAATCTGCATCGTATCACTGTTCTTTTAGGTGTTGATATAATATTGCTAATCTTTATAGAATACTGTTGCTGTTTAATTACATAGCCTTTGTTCTGAGCACTTGTTCATTAACATTACGTAATTCATCTTGGAAGTTATGTTCTTTGCGATTGTTGGATCTATAAATGATGTTGTTCTATTTTGAAATGCAATTGTACTCTTTCTAACTGAGATTGATAACTGGATCATATTACTATTAAAGTGTGTCGTGTGTATATATGGTTTTCAAGCGATGTTCTATAATTCATCATTAATCAATGTTGTTCCATTTTGGTGTGTTATTCAATCCACCCTTAAGGGTGAGGATTGTCGTTTGATTCCTGTAGATTACGATTAGTGCATTTGAGATTATATACTAAGGTGTTACTGCTTGTTAGACTTAGTTGTCGTTACAATTTCTTAACTGTTGTTCCATTTCAGGTTTGTTGTTCTATTTCTTAATTGCTATTCCATTTCAGGTTTGCTATTCTATTTCTTAATTGTTGTTCCATTTCTTATCTTCCGTTTCATTTCCTGTCATTTGTTATTTTGGTGTGAAGAACGATCTCGGGTTGTAGTGAGCATTGACATATACTGTCTGGCTCCCAGATCCATGATCTGTTCTCTAGTTTCCTTTTCCATCATTTTAAAAAGGGATGGGTTATTGCTACCGAACCCTTGACTGATAAATTGATTAGTTTTCTGAATGTGTGGTTTAATCTCTTGAAGTAGTTAGCTGTAAAAAAGCATCCGTTTACTCTTGTATTTTCGAACATTGTGCTACTAGCATTACTCTGGCAAATGATAGCCTCAGACTGCGATGCTCTTTGAAATAACAAAACGTTTCCGGATTGACATATTAATGTGAGGTAATTAGAGGTGAAAGAGACCCTTTTTATATCTTGACAAACGGGTTTTAGGCCTTTGCTAACGATTGACATACTGTTCACTTGTCTTTGATGCATCAAGATAGCTTCTGGTGGAGGTTGACGACTTTTGTGATTGAGATGATTCTTCAGTATATCCAAGACCCGTCTTTATCAGAGGAGAACGCTAAACTTTGATAATTTCATTTAAAGTTTTTATCCTTTAGCAAATCTAAGATTGAGATATTTTGTCTTCTCAAGATCTTTTCTTAGACCCACAATTTCACATTCTAGATTTTCATTATGTTTTTCTCTTTCAACAAGTTGGTGTGTCAAAGTATCTATGATCATATTCTTTTCTTGTAAACATATTTTGAGTTTAGTGATTTATTCATGAAAGTCTTCCTCTTCTAATGCATCCAAAAAATCATCATTGTCACAGGCCATGAGCGATGCATAATCTTGTTTAGTTTCATCTTCATCACTACTAGATAAACCATCACTATCTTCATGCATATAGTAACTCCTTCTATTCACAACCTGTTTCCTATTGCCTTTTGCATATTCCTTCCCTTTTTCATATTTATCTTTATGAGGACATTTTGCAGCATAATGACCGACTCTACCACAAGTAAATCATTTGAAAGGTAGCTTACTTATGAACCTTCAAAAACCCCGTTGAAGCTTCTTGACAAAATTTACCTCATCTTCTTCTTCAAAAATGTGTCCTGATTCATTGTTCTCTTCGTTTTCTTTTCCATTTGCTAATGCTTTAAATGCAGCTTCTCTCATATCTAATGGACCTCCTTTTCTCATTTCAAAGGCAGTTAGCATTCCATGAAGTTGAGTCACAGTGATAGTTTGAAGATCTTGTTTTTCTTCTATGGAAGATACTTTTGACTCAAATTTAGAAGACGAAGATCTCAAAATTTTCTCAACTAAAGTAACTTCCTTTATTTCTTCACCCAGTTTCTTCATACAATTAACAATCTCATCTATACATAAAAATTAACTAGCTACACTCTCATCATTATGTATCTTAAGAGTTTCATACTGAATTCTGAGGGTTTGAAGCTTAGCATATTTTACCTGACAGTCTCCTTTGTAGCTCTGAATGATTTTTTCCCATATTTCTTTGGTTGTCTTGAGTTGCATGACCTTCACAAATTCTTATTCTGACAGACTTCCCAGTAATGTATTGACAACTTTGGCATTAGTTTCATATAACTTCTTTCCTGCAGAGTTTGTAGGAATTGCTACTGGAAATTTATATCCTCCTTCCACAATTTCCCAAACATTAGTTCCAAGCGATTGTAGATAGGCTCTGGTTCTTATTTTTGAATATACTAAGTTGCTTCCATTGAATATTTGGTGGTCTGATGGATCCCATGCCTTCGTGATTATTCATCCTGAAAGATATTCCTTCAAGCAATCAAGCTTCTTCTGAAGGACCTGCTCTGATACCAATTGTTGGAAATAATACTGAGAAGGTGGTGAATCAATATTATCAGATCAATAATTTTATTTCCCAAATAGATTTATATATGCTACTTCAGTGAAGTGAACTAGTGTGTTCATGCAACTGTGAGTAGAGAAACCAACGTATATCTAGAGAACTTGTGATTTAGACAATTTATCATGTGTTGATCTTAAACCAGTACATAAATAACTTATTAGATAGTGCATTAAAAGCAGAATAAAGCATCACACATAAGAAACACACATGAACACCAAGATTTAAGGTGGAAACCCAATCTGGGTGAAAACCACCTGGTGTTGTTGTCTCTGTATTATTTTAATAATAAGAAAATATGTTTACAATCTTGTATTGGTGCAGACTCATACCAATACGCAAGCACCCACCTACAGAAGGTTACAACCTTCTCTCTTTTTCCAGCTTCTACTGGAAGGGAGCTGCAACCCCTAGCTCTTATACAAGCCATTTTGTTTAATAGCATGTAGGCATTGATGTACAAAAGGCTACGACCTTCTTTCTTCCTCTAGGGACCACGTTTCATAATTTTTTCGGACTGGATACTACTGGATCACAACACCAAATCTAAAGGCCATGTTTCATCCAATTTTCATACTAGACCCATCAAAAACTTTTAAACTTAAACTGCATCAACTAACATTCAGTTAATCTGAATAATCAGATCACTGACACCAGAACATTATGCTGAACCCAGAAACCAGCATTAGCATTCAGAACCAGTTGTAACCTCAAAAACCATGCATCAGAGTGTATACGCTACTTGGCTAAACCTAAACTGTGTATATACACTACTTCTGTTAATTAAACATCTGTATACCTTCAAAACTACTGCAAACATAAACTTTTGAATCAAGTCTATACCAGCCAATAATATACTGAATATCTACTTTAAACTTACAGATATTTACATAGGCAGTGACAAAGATCACTTCTTCTCACTTATACAATCAATCAATCAAATACCAACCTCCTTATGCATTCAGTTTTACATTCAGATCTAAGAATACTTCATTGACAGACAGCGGTAAAACAACAAAATTTGATCAGATAGATCAGTCAGATATGAAAAAGAAGCTTTTCTTTTGTACACACTATTTTGAAGAGTATAACCTGCGTGTACAAGAACTTTTGAAGAGACGAATCAGCGTACATATCTACAAATATCAACTCATAACTTTGCGGCACTTCTGAACTTCAGACAAACCCAGATCATGACATTTAAAGAATAAAACAGGTGCACACAGTTAGATCTAGCCCAACCAATATCAGATCATCCAATAATAAGTCAATTCAGGTCTCATGAACCTAATCCAACATTGAATTTAAGGTGCAAAAACTATTTTAGATCAAATCACAAACATAGCCCCTGCAACATAAAATATACTTCAGATAGAAGTATTCCTTAGAAACCCATATACTTGCACTCTTGGCCTTTTGATCTTTTCCTCCTTATATAGCTTTAGGCCCTTTGTCAATACCTTGGACCAAAACCACTTAGGACTAATACTTTGGACCAAATACCTAGGGTCAATACCATGGAGAAAATACTTTGGACCAAAACGTAGGTTTTCCAATCATGTACGCGCTTTTCTTTCTATGGGAGTGCGTGTATATGTATATGCTCTTTTTGTTATATGGAATAGCATGTATACGTCATTTTGACTAAGTGGACCAGTGTGTATCAGCCTTTTCCTTTACCTTATTTATTCTAATCAGTAGACCTTAGTTCCATCTTCCTGTTCTTCTGTACCATTGCCCTGTAACCTCTGAATATACTTGTTTTACTGTGAGTTTCCTTTTACCAAAATTGAATTGACCTGTGAGTGAGTTGCCATCAAGGACAACACTTTTATCATAATGTAAACAAGAGGGGGAGAGATGGAGAGAAAGAGAGAGAGACACAAAGGGGAAAATAGGGGGAGGATAGAGAAAGAGGGTTGAATAGCGAGAGAAATAGGGAAATATGATAGGGAAGGGAGAGTGAGGGGGCTTTGGAGGGGGGAATTTGTGGGAGACAAAGGGAGGAACAAAAAGATAGAGTTGGAGGGGGATCATTATTAAAGGGGGACTGAGGAAGGATGGAGAGAGAGAGGGAGAGAGGGGGAGAGAGAGAGGATGAGAGGGGAATGTGAGAGAGATCAAGGGATGGAGAGAAAGAGAGAGAGGGGAGGAAGAGAGAAAGAGAGAAAGGATAGGGAAGATAGAGGAAGAGTGAGACATAGAGAGATGAAAGGAAGAAAAAAAAAGGGGAGGCAGAGTGGGGAGGAGGTAGAGAGAAATATAGAAGGAGGTAGATATAGAAAGTCTTGGATGGCACACAAAGAGGGAGTTGGAGGGGGTTGTTGTGAAGAAGGGAGGGATAGAGAAATAAAGGAAAGGGGAAGGAGGAAGGAAGAGAGTGAGAGAGAGAGAAAGAGAATGAGGGGGAAAATAAAAGATAAGGGGAGATGGAGGGAGATATAAAAAATGAGTAAGGCAAGCGATCATGGGAGAGAGAGAGAGAGTGAAGGAGAGAGGAAATTGTAGGAGGGAGATAGAGGGAGAGATAGAGGGGGGGGGGTGAAGAAGAGATATATAAAGAGGGAAGAAAATATATATAAAGAGAGATTGATGGAGGAGTGATTGAGAGAAATTGAAAATATAAGGTAGAGAGGAGAGGGGGAGGGAGGAGAGAGAGAAGGAGAAAATTGAGATGAGAGAGAAGAGAGAGAAAGATAGGAGTGAGGGAGAGATGGATAATGAGAAATAAGAGAGAGAGGGGTGGTAGTTAGGGTGGAAGGGAGAGAAGGAGAGATAGATGGAAGAAGAGAGAGAAAGAGAAGGAGTGGGAGGGTGGGGGCTGATGAAAAAGAGAGAGGAGGGAGTGAGGGATATGGAGTTGGTGCCAGAGGTGGGAGGGAGAGGAAAGAAGATAAAGATAGAGATTAATATTGATGGGGGAAGGAGTGACATAGATAATGAGGTACTAAGTGAGATATATAGAGAAGGCGATAGAGAGAGTGATGTAGAGGTATAGATGGATTAGGGAGAGGGAAGGAATAAGAGAGAGAGGGAGGAACAGAGGGAGGGGTTGAGAGATAAAGAGAGATAGAAGGAGAGAGGCAGGGAGGGGTTGAGAGATAGAGAGAGATAGAAGGAGAGATTGAGGGAGGGAGGGTTTGAGAGATAAAGAGAGATAAAGGGATGGATGGAGGGAGGAGAGAGAGGAGTGAAAGAGATAAGGAAGGAGAGAAAGAGATAAAGTTGATAGAGGTTTTTGTAAAGGAGGGACTAAAGGAAAGAGAGGAAGAGAGGAGAGGGGAGAGAGAGGAAGAGTGAGAGATAGAGAGAGTGATGGTGGGTAGAGAATGTGAGAAGTGGAGGGATTGATGGAGAGTGAGATAAATTGAGATGGAGGGGGGGAGATAGAGATAGAGATGGAGGGTAAAGAGAGAGATGAGGGAGAGTGGGAGAGGAAGAGAGAGAAAGGAAGACGCACACACACACACACACAAATATCTTCAATGAAGAGGCGAAGGTCATTGCAAGGATTGATCATTTTCACCAATGTAAGCTTAGGGAGGCCTTGGAGATGATTTAGAAGCTAAAACGAAAAAACCATTTGAGCTGAAATCGCAATGATTCTCGGGTTCGAATTTCAGATCTTGTCTTGCTATATTTCAGAGATATGGTCTAAGGAAGTTAGGGTTTTTACAAGCTCCAAAATTCCATCTCAAACATGTCATCATGGAATTTTCGCTATAATTTATTTTCTACCAAGGTTCAGAATCTGAAATTAAAACCCATTTGAGCAAAAACTTGGGTGTAGCTGAGGCCCGCATTTCAGATCTTGTTTCGCTATATTTTCGAAGATACAATCCAATAAATTTAGGGGTTTCACAGACTCCTGAATTACATTCCAAATAGGTGACCTTGGGAAAATTGTTATAACATTTTATTTGAGCATCAAATTGAAATTTCGTAAGAAGTTAAAGAAAGATGACAGACTGTAATTTTTTTTTTTTTTTTTTGT